>JAAGKR010000739.1:0-61885 GCA_011419295.1 Clarias macrocephalus | reverse complement strand
CCCCCCCCCCCCCCCCCCCAAAGAATATCAAGGGGAGGCCCCTCCGCTATGTCTTTGTTCAGGTCTTGCATTTTTGTCATGGATGTGTTGGTGGTGTAGATGTTTTAGATGTTTTTAATAAGATATAAACAAAACATAAACTATAAAGCACAAAGCATGAAAGAACCAAACCGAGATATTATCTCAGACACGAATTCTAACAAAACAGATGCAAGACAAAAACCAGAACTTAAACAGAGTATTTATAAAAAATAAAAAAAAACTAATGAGCCAACTCAATTCAGCTGAGCGCTCCCATCACCTGACCTAGGTGCATCCTGGGAAATGAAGTTAAACTTAGCAAAAACGACAAAGAAAACACACAAAAAAAAAAAACACAAAGAGTCTCTGGGCGCAAGGCGCCCTCTAGGGGTTACCCCTGACAAGACCACTGTACACCATGGTCATAACATGTCCTTCAAATGATTATGATAGTGACTACATTGTTCGAAGAAAGCAGAACTGTACAAATCCTCCCTCAGTTTGTCAAAGAGGTCAATCTAAGATCAGCCACCACTGTTCAATTTGCTGGTTTCCGTATTTTCCCATTTCTCAGAAAAATGCAAAAATCTCTGTATCTAAACTGCATGACTACTGTATTTCCTTTTGCTAAATCACATCTGTCTGTCAGGACATCTACTACCTCTGATCACAGCATGCATAAAATAACCATTGGTAAAATTTGGGGCATTGTTTTTTTTAAAAGCATCCAGCCATATCAACTTTTTGAAATCCTGTCAGTGCATTACAATTCCAAATGGCTTGAGCTTGTCACAGCCATCTATATGGCAAACATAGTTAGGACCACAGCTTTGGTAAACATGATTTTGCAATCTGATTCTTGACCAACCTCAGAAACTGCCGATTTACAGCACCTCATATTAGAGCCCACATTAATACTTTTCTGATTACAAGCGGCAGACATTTCAGCATCTACTGTTCAGAGAAGGCTATGTGGGTCAGGCTTTCATGGTCAATTTGTGGCAAAAAAAAAAACATTGCTTTACAGAAGAGACTAGAAAAAAAAAACATTAGAAGCAGAAGAGACTAGCTTGATCCAAGAAATAATGGCAACTGGCCTTAGGTCTGATGGTTCCAAATTTGCTATTTTTTCTTCTAATCAGCATGTCTTTGTTAGGCGTAGTGTGGGCAGACAGATAGTGTGTGGTTCTCACTGTGAAAAATGGAGCAGGAGGTGTGACGTGGTGATGCGGAGTGCCCTACTTGTGACACGTTTTTTGACTTTCATTTTTTCATTTAATGGGACAATCATTTGTTTTCCAACAGGTTATAGGTTATGTAAGACTTATTTTCCGAAATGAAGAGTGATGGAGTGCTGGATTAGAAGACCTGGCTTTCACAATCCCTCAATCTAAATCCAATTGAAATGGTATGAATAAGTTGGACTGGTGAAGCAGAAACAGCTAACAAGTACTCAACACCCCTGGGAACTACTTCAAGACTGTTGGAAAAACATTCTAGGTGACTACCTCATAGGACTGACTGAGAGAATGCCAAGAGTGTGCAAAAGTGTCATCAAAGCAAAAGGTGGCTTCTTTAAAGAACTGAAAATATAAAACATTGATGGGCTTTTGAGCTTTGATGGGTTGCAAGAGTTCGGTCTCATCTAAGATTGATTCAATGTGAAACAGAGAGCCAGTGCCCTTGCCTTAGCCAAGGATTGAGTAGATGGGAGTCCGAAGTGAAAACAGGGGAGGACAGAGTTCTTCTCAAAGAGTTACTGTACTTATTATCAAATTGCCCTTCCTGGAATCATCATCAAGTCACCCAATATTATCCCGGCAAATGTGCAGAAAAATATATATTTATTCGGACAAGAGAAATGATCAGATCAAGTGTTTACATTGCTCATGTTTACAGTGAATGGATTATCAAAGGTTTACACCACCACTCTTATTCCAAATGAATATTATTTTAAAATAATCATAATAAGAATATCAAATGGACAGATGGACAACCCAAAACATAATTTCTCCACATCTACAGAAGCAATGAAATTTTAATGGGGTAGGGGGTTGCATATATGTTGCATAACCCCAAAAAATAGGTGGTTTCACCTCTGAATAACACAGCCAAATAATCTGTAATGCATAAGACCGGTGGCTTTTGAACTGTTGAACACCACTTAAAGTATGTTACAGTATATTGAGCTGAGACATTCTGTTTACTTTTTGTCATGGCTTAAGGTCTGTCAATGCTGTTAGCTGTATGGAGACAGTCGGTCTGACATTGTGCTGACCAATGTGTGATTGCTCTCTTCCTCCAGGAGATATGAGGGTCATGATTCTTACAAATATATTCTAATCTTGTATAGTGCATTCTAAATATTCTAACAAATTTGTTTTACCATTAGTTCATATTTAAAAAGTAGAGTAACATCATGTTTTTGCCAATTTGTAGAATTAAAATTTGAAGATATTTCAAAAGAATATACAAATTTGAATATACTGTGATCTCAGTATATTTTCAGTTAAATTAGAATATGCTTATACAGTATTTCAGTGCACTAAACTCTTTTGTTTTTGTGCTATGAATCTCTCTTACATTTGTGCTCAAACTTGTTTTTTGCACTGAAACTCTTCTTTTGTGCTTTCACAAAACTCTCTTGCATGCACTCAAAACTATGTTTGCTCAAATTGTGGCAGCATTATAACACTGCTACACTACCGGCCAATCAGAAACTGGCAGAGGGCACATTTTTGACTGCCATTGCCTCCATTGTTGGTTTTGTCTTAACGGCTGGTATTGTCACGGAATAACAGACTATACAGGCAAAGCTGTAGAAAACCCGAACGGGCGTTAACAATTCATTTATTAACAATGAATGATAAACGGTTTTGGATGAGATGTGGATAAGGAAAGTGAATCAGAGAGTCTTATCTGGTATGGTGTTGGAGCTGATGGATGGATGTTCACAGACGGGGGGAATGAAGAACACGACACAGAGGTAGGTGAGATGACTAGACTAGAGGGCAGGTGACAAATGCGTAGGAAGATCGCTGTGAGTAGCAGGTCATGGAGTCCTTGTCCATAATGGAGATCAGACGCTGGGTGACGGGAATTGAGATGTATTTATCTTGTGTTGGTGTGTGTTTAGAATTCGGGTGATTGGGGACGTTGACTGAGGGCGGAGCCTGGTGTTTCCATGACAGGTGTGCTTCATAATTTATTTTCACCAGCATAAGGTCAATTTCATGATTTTTTTTTTTCATTTTTGGCATACAAATTTTCACCTGGGATGTCATCCAAACATCGTAACAGAGAAGATGTCAATTTAGCATTTTGCTCATCACACATTAGAAGTCTGATCATTAATGGCTTGAAATCAAAATGATATTCTAAGCTTAAGTAGCTGTCATGTTCCTTTTACATTAATTTCTTGATACATTACATTTATATTAACTAGTCTAGCAATTGCGGGTTCAAAGAAGTCATTAGTCCAGCCATTTGTAAACATATAAACAGTATATTTAAAAACTGTTCAGTCTTACACTAGATGGTGCCAAATAAATGGATTTAAATGTCAGTGTAGAAATGTGGGCATAAGGAACCTTTGTTTGCCAGTGATTGTAAAACTCTAGTTATTAGCCTATAGTTACCTAGGTCACTGTTGAGCAGTGTAAGAAAGATCTAAAGAAAATGGAGCAAATAAATCCTCAAAAATTATAGAAGAGATTCCTGTAAAACACAGACACACAGTGTTTTATGAGTTGGCAATCCACCCACTGTTACCATAAATAGCAGTACCATGTTTGCATGGAAATTTAGTGCCATCTTTCATTTTAGTTACATGGGCAACGAAAATTAACCTTCCCCCATCTTCCCCAGTCTTCTAATAATAAAGCACTACGGAATATGAAATTAAAATAATGATGGAAAGTTCATCAGCACACTCAAGGCTTGTCTGCACATTTTAATGAAATCCTAGTAATACTTTAAATCCAGATAGATGTTAATGGTTTCATGAATTGTTTTAAGCTGTCAGAAGAAAGAAAGAAAGAAAGAAAGAAAGAAAGAAAGAAAGAAATTTACTTTAAAAATTTTTTTACAAAAAACCCATAATGATTTACTTTATGATTTAAACCTGCAGAACATTTGTTATTAATCAATAATCAGAGTTTTACTGCACTGCTTGATGATATTTCTGTGCTTGATTGGCCAACCAACTTCTCTGACCTGAACCCCATACAGAATTAGCAAGATGAGAAACACCTGACCCAACAATACAGGCAAGTTGAAAACAACCTTGTCTTCAATAATGCCTCAGCAATACCCCACAATGGCAACATCCAAGACGTTTGTTTGAAATCTTTGTAAAAAAAATATATATATATATAATAAAAATAACGAAAAAAATAACGTACATAAATATTCAAGTGGTTCCTGTTTTCACTGTTCATCCTTGAGATTTCTACAACTTGATTGGAGTTCACCTGTGGTAAATTCAGTTAATTGCACATGATTTTGAAAGGCACGCACCTGTCTGTTAAGGTCCCACAGTTAACAGTGCATGACAGAGCACAAACCAAACCATGAAGTCCAAGGAATTATCTGTAGACCTCAGAGACAGGATTGTATCATGGCACAGATCTGGGGAAGGGTACAGAAGAATTTCTGGAAAGTGAGTACAATGGGCACAGTGGACTCCATAATCCAAAATAGAAGTTTGGAACCACTGGACTCTTCCTAGAGTGGGCCGCCTGGCCAAACTGAGCGATCGGGGGAGAAGGGCCTCAGTCAGGGAGTTGACCAAGAACCCAAAGGTCACTTTGAAAGAGATCCAGCGTTTCTCTGTGGAGAGAGAAAAACCCTCCAGAAGAACAAACATCTCCGCAGCACTCCACCAATCAGGCCTGTATGATCAGTGGAAACCAGTCATGTGTCATGGCAAAGGTTGTGAATACTTATGTATATGTGATTTTTTTTTTCATTTTTTATTTATTTTATTTTATTTTAAACAAACCTCTTTCATGTTGTCATTGTGGGATATTGTATGTAGAATTTTGAGTAAAATAATTAATTTAATCTATTTTGGAATAAAGCTGTAACTTAACAAAATGTGGAAAAAAGTGAAGCGCTGTGAATACTTTCTGGATGCATTGTATTTACTCAGGTTATCTTTGTATAATATTAAAATGTGTTTGATTATCTGAATCATAACAAATATACAAAAGAATAAAAAAAAATCATGAAGGGGCAAATACTTATTCATGGCACTATAACTTCGATTTATTAATATGCATTGAAAATATTTTTGGACAGCATATTATTGTAAGATTGTGGTTAATACTGAGTGATCTAGTAAGTACCCTGTACACAGTACAGTAGTCCACTAAATTTGTTGATGTATTCCATGCATGTGTTTCTCTTATCCCCCACCCTATTAAAAAATTGTCAAGACTATCTGTAAACACATCTGTCTCACAGCAGTCAATGTTGTTTCTGTTTACATGACAAGCATGTACTGTATGTGCTCTGATGAGACATGGATCCAAGGGACCTGAGTGTCCACTTGTCTATAAAGCATTGCAAGCAAGCAACTTTTTATCAGTATATTTGTGAAATGTGACTCAAAGGTGGCATAAAACGTTCAGGGCAGTTAGACATGGGGTATGTTACAATAAACCTTGACTGGGCAAGGAAGGAACAGTACTTTTTTTGGTCTATCTGTGTGTTTAAAGAGAAGGGCAAGTTGAGTTGTGAGCCAAAAGTCATCATAAAAGGCAGACAGTTGCTTAAAATTTAGATATATTCCTGAAATGAAGACATGCATACATGCTAATTGTTACCACACAGATGTTGATGATTTTTAAACAACCCGACCACGTTTTATTTTTATTTTCTTACAAATTGAGATTTGACAATGATTACAATTTTTGTCATATCTTTAAACTTACAGTTATACAGTTAAAATTATGTAAGGATATAGAACATCTGCACGACAAGTTAGTCCTTCTTGTCTCTATAAACTTGCTATAAACATTCCCTTACCATCCTTTCATTTTCATTTATTAATTAATTTATTCATCTATCTTCTGGGGCCTGGAGCTGATCCAAGGAGACTTTGGGCACAAGGCAGGGTACACCCTTTATAGTGTGCCAATCTATAGCACGACACACACACACAGTCCCAAGATTGAACCATTCAACCCTGAAGGTGCAAGGCCACACTGCTAACCATTACGCCACCCTGCCACATTCCTTTTTATTATGTAACTGAAAAACTAGAAAGAGATAACCCCAAATTATGACATTGTTTTTTTGGGACACCCTGTACTGTATATACATTAATACATATGTATATGCAAATGTACAGCGTGGCCAAAAGGTTTGAGAATTACATAAATATTGGAAATTGGAAAAGTTGCTGCTTAAGTTTTTATAATAGCAGTTTGCATATACTCCAGAATGTTATGAAGAGTGATCAGATGAATTGCATAGTCCTTCTTTGCCATGAAAATGAACTTAATCCCGAAAAAAACTTTCCACTGCATTTCATTGCTGTCATTAAAGGACCTGCTGAGATCATTTCAGTAATCGTCTTGTTAACTCAGGTGAGAATGTTGACGAGCACAAGGCTGGAGATCATTATGTCAGGTTGATTGGGTTAGAATGGCAGACTTGACATGTTAAAAGGAGGGTGATGCTTGAAATCATTGTTCTTTCATTGTTAACCATAGTGACCTGCAAAGAAACGCGTGCAGCCATCATTGTGTTGCATAAAAATGGCTTCACAGCCATTTTTCACAGCCACAATGGCTTCACATTGTGGCTACTAAGATTGCACCTAAATCAACAATTTATAGGATCATCACGAACTTCAAGGAAAGAGGTTCAATTCTTGTTAAGAAGGCTTCAGGGCATTCAAGAAAGTCCAGCAAGGATCATCTTCTAAAGAGTATTCAGCTGCGGGATCGGAGTGCCACCAGTGCAGAGCTGCTCAGGAATGGCAGCAGGCAGGTGTGAGCGCATCTGACGCACAGTGAGGCGAAGACTTTTGGAAGATGGCCTGGTGTCAAGAAGGGCAGCAAAGAAGCCACTTCTCTTCAAAAAAAAAACATTAGGGACAGATTTATCTTCTGCATCTGGCATCTGGAAAAAGGCTTGTCCGGAGAAGAAAAGGTGAGCGCTACCATCAGTCCTGTGTCATGCCAACAGTAAAGCATCCTGAGACCATTCATGTGTGGGCTTGCTTCTCATCCAAGGGAGTGGGCTCACTCACAATTTTGCCCAAAAACACAGCCATGAATAAAGAATGGTACCAAAACACCCTCCAACAGCAACTTCTTCCAACGATCCAACAACAGTTTGGTGAAGAACAATGCATTTTCCAGCACTATGGAGCACCGTGCCATAAGGCAAAAGTGATAACTAAGTGGCTCGGGGACCAAAACGTTGAAATTTTGGGTCCATGGCCTGGAAACTCCCCAGATCCTAATCCCATTGAGAATTAGTGGTCAATCCTTAAGAGGCGGGTGGACAAAAAAAAACCCACTAATTCTGACTAACTCTAAGAAATGATTATGAAAAAATAGGCTGCTATCAGTCAGGATTTGGCCCAGAAGTTGATTGAGAGCAGCCCAGTCGAATTGCAGAAAAAAGAAGGGCCAACACTGCAAATACTGACTCTTTGCATAAATGTCATGTAATTGTCGATAAAAGCCTTTATAAAGTGCTTGTAATTATATTTCAGTACATCACAGAAACAACTGAAACAAAGATCTAAAAGCAGTTTAGCAGCAAACTTTGTGAAAACTAATATTTGTGTCATTCTCAAAACCTTTGGCCACAACTGTATATACATTTTTTGTGCAGATTAAATTTGGGGCCAATTAGATTCCTGGTAGTATTGCATGATGGATAGGTAACGGCCTATGTTTCTCAGCACTGACACCATTAATCCTGACCAAATCTAAAACTCCATTTTCAGAAATGCAGCCCCAAACTTGCAAGGAACCTCCAACATGCCTCACTGTTGCCTGCAGACACTCATTATTGTACCTCCCTAAAGCCCTTTGGTGTACAACCTGTCTCCTGCTACATGAACATGATCAGTAATATATTATTAATATATAATAATATAATATATAGTAATATATTATGCTAAATAAAAATAAATATCCAATAAATAAAAATATTGTGTTTAAGGTCACTTGTAAACTGGTCAGTCACAACATTACAAACATTAGGTTTAAAACTTAAAGTTAGCATTATGTTTTATGGAAATCCTCATTTGGGTGATCAGATAGCAGGAATTGATCTGCAGTCATACTGAGAAAATTAAATGGGTAAAATATTTTAAGCAGTTAATTTTTTTTTTTATATTGAAACACTTTTTCATAATTTTACTGAACCAAAAAGCATGACTGACATCAACTATGCCATCTTACGTAAGTATACGGGGTATAGAATAGTCAAGTTTGTATCTTATGTATTGCACTACAATACCTATTAGCAGCACAAACAAAATGTAGGTTTATTCCAGGTATTTAAAACGTCTATACTTTTTGTTTAAAAAAAAGTATGGAACTACAGATGCACTACATGTGCACTACTTATGTTCTGGAATGAACCTATTTCAAGTGCTGACACTTTGTACTTGGATTTGTTATTTTCTTGTGCTAAAAATGTCCCTATAATGGTAAGCAGAGAAGATATTTCTAAATGTGGTCTCTCATATATGCTGTTTTGCTAATGGGTTTCATATTGCTATTACCAATGATACCAATAATTAGGGTTAATTATAATCAAAATCATCAAAAGAGACAATTTTAAATCATCTTTTATTTTTGTAACAACAGTAAATGATAAAAAAAGAATAAATATACATTCATGTATTTTGTTCATGATGTCTTAAATATCAATTTTACTGCATTTTTTAAAAATGAAATACTCTGTATTGAAACTGTAAACAAGTACTCAAGAGTCATACCGAACTTTTCAGTCAGGAAAGGCTTGTTGGCAAAATGCTTATAGCAGGGTTTTTTTTTTTTTTTTTAAGAATTATGCAGTATGTTTGTTCACAACCACATGGTAAAACCCTGACCTGAGTTCTGGTCTCATTAATTGCAGGATATAACCAACCGTGGCATATGATGGTGTTGACATTTTATGAAGCAAAACGACAGACCCAACATGTATTGTCATGCCTTTGTGAGTGTTCAAATACAGAATACAATTATTCTGTTTAACAAATAACACAGCGATCCTTGGTGCCTTGATGTAAGGCTTTCTCCTTAATGTACATGAGATCGCTGTGTACACTTGGCCGCCTTGCAAAGGGAGCCACAATACCGTACGCATCACCACCAACCTTAAACTCACGATGGAGCAGGCAATTTCTGTGCAGCAAATCACCACACTGCAGCAAGATCTTTCGGTGTTGATCCGGGCTCAACTCATCAGGCAGTTTGGCCATGGTAAAAAGTGTATGAAACATGACGTCCACATTTGTGTTGCGCTTGGCTGATACCTCGAAGTAAGCACAGTGCACGTCCCCCGCTACCAGTCGCTCAACCTCATCCTTTGAAACGTCATGAGTGAACTCACGATAACATTTGTTGCCACAGATGATCAGTGGCATATTGAAGCTCTCCTTTGTCCTGATTTTTAGGCATGACTTCATCTCGAAGATTTGCCTTTTGAGTCGCTGCACTTCCTGGAAAGAGGCTCGATTGTCCAAGCTGAACACCAGAATGAAAATATCACCTGAAAGTATGGAGAAAAATATTTTAGTCATTATACACATGCATAAGGTTTCTCATGCAAAAGGTGCATATGGGCAGTTGTAGTCAAACCGTTATGACAGTATGCGACCCTATTCATGTTCAGTATGAAGTATAATGTAGTAAACTATTTAGTATAGTAAGACACTAATCTTTTTCCTACTAAGCGTACTAATTCATTCTTCCACCGGATTATAAAACTAAAATCTAAAGACTAAATCCACTGTATTTAGACACAATTCAATTAGGCGGCTGAAAATTTTTTTAACAATTAAAGGTAAGAACAAAATGATTAAGGGACTGTAGTAAATTTTCTTTCGGTTGCTCCTGTCAAGGGGTTGCCACAGCAGACTATTTGAGAAGCACAGAACTAGGCACGAGTTTTACGCTGGATACCCTTCATGATGCAATACAGATTCTCATATCAACAACCTAGAGCCTTAGCCGCCTGAGCTGCCACTGCCCTCATTTTACTGTTTAAACCAAATATTGTTAATAATAATAATAATAATAATAATAATAATAATAATAATAAAATGATGAAAAAAGGGTGAATACTAATTACTATAGGTACTTTCAGACCCTACTACTAGTAATTTAGTAACATTCAGGTTCTAACTTGCACTGTTATCGATCAGCTAGAGATAAACTCTTAACCTGTCAGGATGGGAGTCTCCTCCTGGCAGGAAAGGGATATTTTCCGGACGTGTCCAGGATGTCAAGCTGATAGATGTGTCCGCGTATGCTATAGAACTTGCGGTGGAAATCCTCGACGGCCGGCGTGTACCGATCAGCGAAACGCTCGTTAAGGAATGCCGAGGAGATGATGGCCGTCTTGTCTACTTTGGTGGATCCGAGCACGACCATGGGGTGGCAGTTCTTAGCTGGAATGTCGAGATCAAGCTCTAACAGAAGCATCTTCTTACTCATGACTTCCGCGTGCGTACGCTCAGTAAATCTCCAGAGGAGTTACAAACAGATCTCAACGGGGATCGTTTGTGTTTGCTGACACCGTGAACCCGTGGTGTATTTATAGAAACAAATGAGAATACGCCTCCTTTTACTGTACCTCACCGATGACGCAGCCAGACTTGAAGTGTGTGTGTGTGTGTTTGTGTGTGTGGGCGCGCGCGCAAAGGAAATTAGATAGATAATTAAAATATTCGAAGGTAAGAAACGATTGGTGATAAGCAAATTACTTTTATTAAACTCGCTTATAACTGTAAGTCTATTAACTTTTAAAGTCTGAGACAAAATACAATTAAACCCAGGGGGAAATGCTACTTTTTGACTGCAATCTCATGCTTAAACAAAAGCAATTCTTACGTTAAAACACCATGTCTTCAATTGTCAGAAAGTTTCGAAATATATTCAAAGTTAGTGCAAAAATTGCCTCCTTTTGCGGCCAATACAGCATCAGTTCATCAAGTCTTGCACTGTGGCCAGAGGGATACCACTTGCAGAATAGTGGTCAGGTCACTATGTGCATTTGCCACCCCAGCACTAGTGTCCTAGTGTCCTAGTGTCCTAAAAATAAAAGAGTTTTCTCGACCGATTTACAGCAGCGACTCGTGAATCACGTGAGCCGGCTTAAAAGCGGAACCGGTGTTCCGGGAAATTCAGTGTCCCTATGTGTCCCCGGTCATGACGTCACTTACCACCTATCGCCGAGAGGGCGAACGAGGATTTTGACGGTTTGTCTCTCGTTTTAAAGTGTTTTAACGAACTTTTTGAATAAACAAACAATATATGCAAAATAGTCGAGTGTCTTTTCGCTTTTTTGTATATTTGAAGATAATTCAGACGTTTTAAACCGCTGCAAACGGCTGGTTTGCTGGGCAAGTACTGAAATCACGACTAATTTTAATTCCTGTAGCTGTGTGATGATGGATGCGATATTGATTTATTCTAAATATATTTAAGATTATACTTTGTAACTGATTATAGCATGTAACTCAAGGGTAGAGTGTCTACTCGTGATAGTTAGTAACTGCTAACCACTGCTAAATATGTTTCCCATACTTCAATTCAAAAGACTGCTTTTTTTTTTTTTTTTTTTAAACATTATGATCACTATTTTATCTTTGCTACAGGCACACATATCTCTGAGTCAGTTTCAGACATTCCTCATACTTCCACAGCCAGTAGGAAGGGGGAAATGGATTTTCCTGATGCCCAGGAAAATACGTTCCCCATACTACAATTCAAAAGACAGTGTTTTTTAAAAGATTATGATTACTGTATTATCTCTACTAGAGGCACTCATGTCTCTGAGTCAGTTTCAGACATCCCTCATACTTCCACAGCCAGTAGGGAGGGGGAAACGGATTTTCCTGATGCTCAGGAAAATACATTTCCCATACTACAATTCAAAAGACAGTGTTACAATTACAATTGTATATATAATTATAATATACATATATTGTATATTATATTGTATATGTAAATATAATTACAATTACAAAAGACGTACTACAATTCAAATATCCGTTTCCCCCTCCCTACTCGCTGTGGAAGTATCAGGGATGTCTGAAATTAACCAAGAGACATGTGAGCTTAGGTAATACAATGAGATGTTTTTTTAAACACTGTAATTTAAACAAGATTCCAGGAAATCAGTTCTCCCAGTTAACATATGTAATAAATTTCAAGCTTTCATACTTTGTGAAATTAAAGGAAAAGAATAATTCAGATACACCATTTAATGTAAAAATACTATTATAATATGTGCTGTGCCAATTATGTATGTCTGTTTTAACATAAATATACAGGATATCATGGATTTCAGGATATCGTGTTTACCCATCATATGTGGATGTAGATGTACATGTGATGGCTGAAAGTAATTCAGATACATAGTTACACATAAATAACTATGAGTGTGATGTCCTATAATCACTGTACTGTGTGTTTGATATGTACACCAGGTAGTTTAATAGAACTGGATGTGTGAGTGGGTAAAACTGAGGGGCGTGGTTAGCAGTTACTAACTATCACGAGTAGACACTCTACCCTTGAGTTACATGCTATAATCAGTTACAAAGTATAATCTTAAATATATTTAGAATAGAAAGGCTTCGGGTATGTATTAATTTAAAGTTAGCTGAACGAATTTGATATTTTAAGTAATCATAAGTACTTAAGTAACAGTAACTTTCACCTTAAAGTTCCACCAATTTAAATCTAAAGAGCACTGGTGGCTCAGTGGTAGGTGTTTCGCCTGCCATGCGAAAGACCCGGGTTTGATTCCTGCGCTGGAATTAATGTATTTTATTTGCAACAAGTTCAACAAACTCAAATATTGATAGTTCTGTTTACTTAAAATTGAAAACGTCATTACTTTAAAAAATTGATGTAACTGATTACCTCAAATATTTTGAGTTTTGCCAACTTAATCGGGTTTACAGTGTAAAAGTGAAGTAGAAGAACAAGTATAGTAAGAAGAAGTATTTTGTCATGCTGTGCTAAAGGATCCTGTCTATCACGCAATACACGAGGAATTTGAAAAACTGTGTGAATAATCCTCACACCTTCAGTAACCGGCTGCTCTCTCATAAACGGACAAGACATAGCTGCGACAGATTTGAGAAAATAACCTCCACTTATATAGACGCAATCGGGGGATAGAATGTTATATATTGTTAGACACACACGGAGATTAACACACAAATGATGACCACAGCCACACACACACACACACACACACACACACACACACATGTATACATATACTGTATGTATGTTTAAATCCATCCATCCATATATACACAGTATGCAAGATACTTTTCTTTTCCCACGTGAGTCAGTCCGCGTCAGTCATGCTCTTTACCCAATCAGATGTGACATCGCCATTTCAACCAATCATACCCCGCCAGGAGCGCAGCCTAAATCCTGTTTACATGAAGCTTACGGACATGTTGCTATGACAGCAAGTGCGAGACGCACTTCGAAGAACGAAACAATCCAAGATCAGGACAAATCCACAACAATCAAATCCAGCTAACTGAGTTAGCGACGTATGAAAAATGGACCCCTGGAGGCTAAGGGAGCCACACTGGATGCTAACAGAACACATAGGAGGCTAACAGAACACACTAAACATTTAACACAGTCACTCATACATACACAAAATAAACTAAGAAAACACACTTACACAGATAAACAAACATAAGTAAAATAAAACAAACAAAAAAAAAAAACCCAAACTGAGTCAACTAACAAAAAACTACAAAACAAACATGTGCACACAGTGACCTCTAGTGGTAGTCCCTTACATTCACGTTCATCTCAACAGTTTCAACTTCATTTGTGTTTATAATACTTTAAATATCCATTAAAAATCTTTTTCCTCAAAAAGAGATAAATATTATTCAAGGAAATTATATCAGAATATTATTTTATAAATGATACTATCAGGCTGGATTTACAAAATTCTGTGCACTGACATGCTCTGATCATTTTCAGTGGGATGATGTTATGTGTGGTTGATGCTGCTTTGTGGGAAAATCACATTGTGCAAATGTTCAGTGGCTTTGGTGTCTACCAATCAAATTGCTTTATGCAAATCTTCTGCAGTGGTTTGTAGAGTGCAAATTGGTCATGATAGACAAGCATCCTTAAGCAGACAACATGTGGCCATCCTCAGCAGCATGCAATGACCAGAAGAGGGGCACCAGGTGCATCAGTCCCTCTCTGTGTGATGAGAACTCTAATCAGAAGTAGGTTAAAAGTGCTTATAGCTCATGAGCTTTGTTTTATTTTGCGCATAGAAAAGTTATATCAACACCAGTTATATTGACAAGCTGATAACGATGACTCAAATTGGACCTATACTGTAAGCAAGGAGAGTGCTGTTCTCTCAACTCCTACCGCTCCTACAGCAACTCCTACATTTGCTAAAAATGTGTGGCCACATATGTGTGTCCATATGTGGACACCACTGCATCCTTTTTCTGGTTGTCTTGCAGAATATTATCACATGCACACAAGAGTCCCCCAACCATCACACACACACACACACACACACACACACACACACACACACACACACACACACACACACACACACACACACACACACACACACACACACACACACACACACACACACACACACACACACACACACACACACACACACACACACACACACACAAACATTTGCCCTCCCAACATTTGCTCAGATCTTTCAATGGCTTAAATTGTTCCATTTTTCCATTTCTATTTGATCAGGGTTTTTTTTAAGCATGCTGAATGAACTTACATGGCTAACTAATATTCACACTCTTAAACACACTCTGAGAATACAGCAGCTGTCCAATATGTAGCAACATTGAAATATACTTAACAATACAAATGACTCTTCATTTAATTGTTTTATTACTCAATTAAAACGCTCACATAGATTTATGTCTTAATGCACATGGTCTCTTCATGGTCAAAGAAGGAGCAAACGTTATCACATGTCTAATTTCGATTATTATATTTTTTATATACAGTACCAACCAGGGGATGCTGCTTTTGGCACTAATTTTGCTGGCAACCAGGAACACATTGCCTCTTTTGCAAATCAAAACAAAACAGTACTTCCTCCCCCTGGCCATTTTGATTTACTGCACACTTGAGCTTGACTCTGAACACACCTCATGCAGAGGTCTCCGTTATGGCTGTGAATGTGCATGTGATTAGAACATTTTGCTAAAAAGTACTTCTCTAATAGCCATTAGCACACAGGCTCTGGCTATGCTGGTTGCATTATATGGTTTAGCATCATGCAGAGGGTGGCACGGTAGTTTAGTGGTTAGCACTGTCACCTTGCACCTCTATGGTCTGGGTTCGATTTCCGACCAGGTTCGATTCCTGTATCTTTTAGTTTGTTCTTTGTTCTGTGTAAATCCGGTTCAGTGTGTCATTAGGTCCTATTGTCTCTGGTTTCCCCTGTCTGTCCCGTCTCCTTTATTTATCGTCTTCTTTGTCTTTAGTCTCCCCAGTCTCTAGGTTCTCCCCTAGTCTCTAATGTCTCCCCTGTTTCTAGTCTCTAGTGTCTCCCCTGTTTCTAGTCTCTAGTGTCTCCCCTGTCTCTAGTGTCTCCCTTGTCTCTAGTGTCTCCCTTGTCTCTAGTGTCTCCCTTGTCTTTAGTCTAGTCCAAAGCCTGTGTAAGCTCTAAAGAGAGCCTGTGTTCAGAGTTGAGTTTTGTTTTTTCTGGTTTTATTTGTTTTGTGTTAATAAAAGACTCTTTATGTTTGGAAACTCTCTGCGCCTATGCCTGCCCTTTTTAAGCCCGTACTACCTAACTTCATGACAGTGGGTGTTTTTTTTCCCACCAGTTCAGCACTTCTCTCTAAAAGGAACACTGATGCCCTTCTAAAATGTTTTCCACCTGGATATTTCATAAGCAGATTCAAATGAAAAGTGGTATGCAACAATTAAACATTGCACTCCAACATAAAAACCTCATCCCACCTACAGTATGTACCAAGGATTTGGAAGTATCAAAGTTTGTGAGTGCTTTGCATTATTATAATGGACCTACCAGTTCCAGGGGAAATGTCAAAGGTCTACATCTTAACCCTTAATCTTACGAGCAGTTCATGCTAGAACGGCCACCAGCATCACTTGGATGAAGCAGTTTTGCGAGAAGAAATGGGCCAAAATTCGTTACCCGACTTGGACAGGATTGAATACTTGGCACCGAAAATGTTTTTTTGATGTTATTGCTGCTGAAGAGAGTCACACCAGTTAGTGAAAGGAAAGGTTCTTTTATATATATATATATATATATATATATATATATATATATATATATATATATATATATATATATATATATATATATATAAAATGTTGGCTAATTTTGCTCAATAAATAAGTGTAAAAACGATATTGTCTTTGATTTGTGACATGATTTGATGACATATTACCTGCTCAAACCCATACTTCCCTTATGCCAATGGTTTCCCTACTAAAAAACAATTCAAATATAATTACCATGTTCGACTCTTTATTTAATACGTGAGACAAGACTGCCACCCTCTGGTTTGTTTATGACATTTGTTAACTTTCTGTTACATGTCAAGTTCTACTGAGTGACAATTTCTTGTAATTGATTTATACTGATTAACTGATTTACTGAGTGACAATAAATTTTTAACTTAATTTATATATGTCACCATTATACTTAGGATAATATGACAGTAACTGGAACCTTAAGTTGTGAATTGGTGTGAAACTGTTGGGATGATAAATTGTGTCACTTCATCTCTGTTTCATTTGCTGGTGTAAGAAGCTGAGAAAGATTCCTCTAATCTGATATTACATGATATTTGACTTAAGATATAATGAAAAAAAAAAAAAAAGAAAAGTACCTTGATTTCTTCTATTTTTGCTTATCTGCTCATTATTATCTATACCGCTTTATCCTGTATACAGGGTCACAGGCGGCCAGAAGCATGAGGACATGAGGCTGGATGCACCATGGACAGGGTGGCAATCTTTGACAGGGCACACACACACAAACAATGGGGAATTTGGGGACCAATCAGCTTAATCTGCAGGTCTTTGGACTGTGAAACTGCAGTACGCGGAGGAAACCCACCAAGACGGGGAGAACATGCAAACTCCATGCACACAGACTCCGAAGCAGGAATCAACACTGCCATTGTGCCACCTTGTTACACTTTAATTACATTTTGTTTTATAATTATAGCCTTTTAAATATTCAACATTGTCACAAAGCAGGTAAAAAATGAATATGAGTTTTAAAAAAGAAATGTTTGCATTTATAGCTTTATCGATTAATCCCTAATGAGTAAACTAGAGGTGACTGTGGCATGGAAAAACTCCCTGTGATGACACCATGAGAGGAACCAGTCTTAAAAGGAAACTTATTCTTATTTTATGATACCAGATAGCTAACCATAAATGGTGTGTGATATAAATGCCCAGTAGTTTAAGCAATACCTGTAGGTTTAAATAGATTTACTTTATATTAATTTTAAATTATAAGAGATTTATAAACCAATATATTTATTCAATCCTTGTTTTGATAGTAAAATATCATTTCTTTTGCACACACAAACTTAGGTTTGTTGTAACTATAAATAAAAGACATGAAGACTTGAAATGCTTACAAAATTAGAGAATCAAATCAATAAACCATATATTTTCTCTGGTGGCTGCTAAACAGGTGACAAAACTGGACAATTAATTAATGCACAATTGACATATTACCATTTTAAACAACTGGTTGTTATTCGCAGCATAACTAGATTTTGTGTTTTATTTGAGCATGTGTTTGTGTTTTCTTCTTTTTTATATTTCCCATCACAATAATAATGATAATAAGAAGAAGAAGAACAAGAAGAACAAGAAGAAGAAGAATCTAGGACTGTTCTGATTCTGAAGTTTATTAAGCTAATAAGTTTATTGAAATTGAATTACATTTTTGAATTGAAGTAAACAAGGACAGTTGTGAATCATGATGAAACCATGCATTTCCCTTACTGAATACAAAGTGGTACAATCAAGTTTAAACATGAAGGAAATGAGAGAGTCCATTCTGCTATTTGATTAAAAGTTTACATGGCAGCAATGCTATTACATTTCTATGTGGACTGTAAAAATAAAAGGAATATTTCTTCATTTTAAATGTATTTGACTTATTTAAGCATTTGAAATAATAGCATAATGGAAAGTCTACTGTTCAATAATAATACAATCTTTAGCTGTGTAGCTACAGCAAATGTGCTGACTAGAAGAACAGTATATTCAGATCTCATATACAGTATTGTATAGTGGTTATATAACCATAACAGTGGTTATAAAGTCTAAACAGGCCTAATTAAGAAATATAATAATGTTTTATTGTTTCTGTTTCTGTTACTTTATTGTTGTTGTTGTTTTATATTTGCCACCACAAACACACAAATATTATTATTATTATTATTGTTGTTGTTGTTGTTGTAATAATAATAATAATAATAATAATAATAATAATAATAATCTAGAAAAGTTCTGATTTTTACATTTTACACATGTTTACAAATGTTACATGAGCTAACAAGTTTTTCTAAAAATGTAATTAAATTAAAGTAAACAAGGACAATTGAAAATCATGTTGAAATGCGTGCGACCTTACTGGAACCATGCATTTCTCTTACTGAACACAGGGTGGCACAATCAAGTAAAAAACATGAAGAAAATTACACTAATCTTTGTTTTACATGGGCAGTAATGCTAATACTACAATAACTATAGTAACTACAGTATAACTATATAATAATAACAATTTTTTCTCTAATATAATTTACTACCACATGGGGGAATATTACAAAACGGATCTCCTTCCCATCATTTTACACACTCCCTTCGTGCTGCCCAACCTGCAACCCTTCCTGATACTTGGGAACTCTGCCTGTTCTGACAAACAAAACTCCCACTATCATTTTGTAAGATAATCACATGTGAGATTATTTTAGCCCCTTCTCCCTCCATCTCCCTCCCCTTTTTCTTGGAGAGAAAATGTATGACTATGTGTAAGGTACATGTAATGCACTAATTTTCTCTTAAACAACATTGGAAGGTGCTTTCAGAGGCTATACCAGTTCTTTTTGACTCTAGAAATGGAGCAGGGCGAGACAAACAGTGATATGGTTTTGATATGTTTTTAACACATGGAATGGAGGAGGGGGTACACATGTCAGAGTTCCAGCTGTTGTTATAAAGCTGAGGCCTTAGCAGGAGCAACAGCTGCAAAAAGGTCAAAAAAGTGATAGCACTGTGAAACAGTTGCTATGCATTGGACTGTGTCAATGTTAGCTTAAAAGCACTTACCTCATGATGGTTGATGGGTAAGCTACAGCTAAGGGGGTAAGCAACAAGAATTACAAAAACTGTCAAGGTATAAAGAAAAAGTGTATTCAGATTGCAGTTCTAGGAAGTTCATCTTAAAGTCATTCTATATATGGCATAGTTTATTCAATCATATTTGCCTAAACCCAAAATAACTATTTTTTCACAAATACAATGAATTAAACAATTTTGAAATGGCTGAAAATGTACAAAAATGAAGCTCAAGTGAACAGGAACTCAAGTGATTGGTCACACTTTCAATTTTCATGCAAAACTCCTTTCAATTTTCATGCAAACTGGTTTGGTGTGTAATGTGCTTTCTTTACAGGCATATAAAGAAAGATATAATTGCTGTTAAAGAAAGATACTGTCAAACTAATTAGTTGCTTCAGATACAATTTTTACAGGATTAATTAACAAATACATTTTACTTAACATGCCACTTTAGAGATCTAAGATAATGTGTATCAGCTTTCTTCTTTGTATCAGTATCAGCTTTTCTTCTTTACAGAGTTTTTTGTATAGCCTCAATAATTAAAATGAAGAAATCACATAATAAATATCTTTATAATTTTTCACAATTTTTACTTGGTGGCCTAAAAGTGTGATGATTTCTCCCCATGATTCTGGGTTTCCTTTGGGTACTCTGCTTTCGTTTCAAGTGCAAATTACCCAAATTGTCAAACTGTCCAGTGTGTACAATTGGATGTTTGAGTGAGTGAGTGAGTGAGTGAGTGTGTGTGTGAGTGAGTGTGTGTGTGTGTGTGTGTGCGCCCGATAATGGATAGACAGCTCATCCAGGATATATCCTGCCTTGTGCATTAAGATCCCTGGGATAGGTGCCAAGCCCCTTGTAATCCTCTACAAGATAAGTGGGACCCAACTTTTTCCAATCCATCAAAAAAAAAAAAAAAGTTGGGACGTTTTGTAAAATTTTAATAAAAAACAAATTCAATGATTTACAAGTGCTTATTGACATATAATCAATAAAATACAACAACAATATATTTAAAGTTTAAACTGTTCAACTTTATTAATATTTAGAAATAATTTATTATTATAAATCTGATGGCTGCAACACATTAAAAAAAGGTTCTGACGTGTGTTATATTACCTGTTCTTTTAACAACACTTACTGTAGTAAGCGTCTAGTAACAGAAGACACCAATTGTTGAATTGTTTAGAAGGTGGAAACTTTTGCCATTCTTACTTGAAGCTAGTAAAAATAAACAAATACATTAAAATCATTATGCGTTTACCATTTTTTTAAATTAAACTTTAAACATATTTCAAAATAACTGTATCATAATACACTTTGCAAAAATATGTTACAGGAAAATAACAATAAACATTTTAGATGAATTTGAATGCACTTATTCATGCTTATATTTCAGTGCACTACTCTTACTTCTGCTAAAACTTTTTGTACGCTAAAACTCATTTTGCGCATGCAACATTTCCGCCAAATTTCCAGCCAACCAGAGACTAGAGTAGGGCCAATAAGAGCCAAGCAGAAACTGGAGGAAGGCACATTCTGACTATTTTTGTCTTGTGTGTGCTTGTCAGACACTCCGAAGTTTTCTTGAAGACACAAAAAAATCTATCGAACTCATGAATGAAATCTGTCTTATCGTTACTGATGTAATGTGTTTCAATAGCCTTAAAAAAATTTTATAGTCTAGAAAATGCATTCAGCATTAGTAAAAAGTCCTAAAACCCTAAAAATGAACTTAAATTTTTTTTGTTTTTTTAGTAATTGGAATTGCCCAGTAGCATATTATTCCATGAATATATTTTTATTGAAGCAGCAGCTACAGTCTGGTGGCAAGTACACTGAAAAAAATGACTTTTTGGTGTGGTAAAATATACTAAATTAACCATCATAATTTTTACATGGTAAAAAAAAATTTCCAGGAGAACTAGAATTTCCTAAATAAAAGTTTACATACCTACACATTTAATTCATGTAATAAATTAACTGAGTGGAAAGAGTTAAATATTATTATGTATTTAATTGTAATATTTAAATATTTTAGAGTCACTCCACATAAACCTAGTAATATTAAGTTTTACTTAGAAAGTTTAGTTTAAATTTCAAATTACACCGCACATGCGTGTTTGGAGACGCTGTCCCCGCGGATGGTCCCCGCTGTCCCCGCGGACTGACCGTGGATCAGTCAGAGGTGCTGCGCGGTGTGGCTGGAGCTGGAGTCTGTGGTGTTCGAGGAAAGTTTACTTTTCTGTTTTTGATGTGATTCTCGTTTTCTTGACTTCCAATTAATGTTCATCTTAATCTCAGGACTTACAATTAGCAATATTTAAGTTTTTAATAGTGTAGAGATTCATGTGATATGAAAACCGGAACCTACGGAACGCCCCAGGGGTCATGTGGTAAAATAACAATAATAATAACCAACCGAGCGCGCGGATTAATAAACTGAGATGTGTGTTTCTTACCCCCACCCTCGTGAAAACGGCGTGTTCAGAGAAAGGTTCGCTCGTGAGAGTTTGTGCTCGGACCACTAAGCTTCTACAGATTCTAAAATTGGCATTGTTACCGTTTTTTAATCACTGGAATGGAAGAGATTTTCCGTATCATAATATGCATTGTGTTGTTTTTAATCAATACACAACCCATGATTTATTATGCTGCGTTTAAATGTGTAATCTGTAATTTGTTTATTAAATGTAAAATCTTGTTAACAGATGTTTCTATCAACAGGACTACTGTATATTTAAAAATTTGGATACAGTGCAAAAAGTTAGAAGATACTGTCCTACTTATCACATTGAGGCAAGTATAAATCTATATACATATTTGCTTGCTATAATGTTGCTGTTATTTTTTTTTCTTCATTGCAAAATAATAAAATAAAATAGTGGTTAAGTGTTTTATACCATTGTTGTAGTATAACAAATTGTGTATGTTCATTTACAGGTAGATGTTACTCTGCATTGGACACAAGAATATACCAAATGCAAATGAATACATATGAACATAAAGGTTTGTAGCATCATAAAACTGAGTAATTATTGAAAGAATTCATGTTTGGGTGAACTAAATACAAACTCAGCACTCATCATACGATTTCCCGACAGTGTAAATGTGCAAAGTAATCAGGCTATGAAATGTAGCCATCTCATGCAAATGTTTTACGGATGCAAGATTATTGCTAAAGCAATTTAACCCAAGTTTAACAATCTGAAGTGTATGAAATGATGGTAATTTTTGTATTATGTTCTTTTATTATGTTCTTTTCTGTGTGAGTAAGTGTATGTCTGTGTAAGTCAGCACAGGTGATTGATGCAATTACATTTTTGTTTATCAAAATAATTATCTTTATCTTTTTCTTGTAAATGTTATACAGGAGGACAGATGAGTGATGCCTGTTTGCACCATCTTAAAATCCTCGTAGTCCGTACTGTTGAAGGGGAAGAACCGGATGATGTATCCATTATACTTGAAGGAAAGGAAATTTCGCAAGAATGTGGCAATGTGCAGTTCCTATGGATGTAAAATTTAACTGAATGCACTTTTATTAAAAATACAACCTGTATCGAGACTGTTAATGTCAACAACATTCGGTAATGTTGGTGAATAAACTGTTTAATAATATTTTTGTTGTGTGATTTGTGAAAGATATTGATGAAATAATTACAGTTTCTTTACAAAACATAAATTAGCAATGTTTACTTTATTATAGGGAGTAATATAAATAGATAAAACCAAGTAAGGGAAAATCTCACAAAACAAAATTATAGTAAGATTTACTTAATAATTCATAAAAACAAGGTTCCTGCTAATATAACAATAAATTAACTTTACGTGATTATTTTACATAAAACCAACTTGTGAATTTAATATAATTATGTAACTTTTACTTGATTTCTTCATGAGCGTTACTTTAATTATTAAGTAGATTTTACTTGACCATGATGGGTAAGTTGTACTTAATATTGGAGCAATAAAATTTACGTGTGCAAATTGTTACGAGGATTTTATCAAGTAAATCTTACATGTCCTTTTTTTCAGTGTGTGTGCTCAGTTTCAGAGAGGACAGCATAGTGGACTTCTACTTGGTGACAGTGGATATGGTCAGAGTAACTTTCTATTCACTACATACATAAATCCCACAACAGTGGAGCAGCAAAGATACAACAGAGCTCATATCCGAACAAGAGGCATGGTTGAACGCATGTTTGGAATATGGACAAATCGATTCCAGTGTTTACGCAATACACGTCGTTTCAGCCCAAGAAGATGCTGCAAGGTCATCGTTGCTACAGCGGTGCTGCACAACTACCTGAAGCAGCGCTGCTGCCCTGATCCTCCAATGGAAGATTACGATGAAGCAAATGTGGCAGTGGCTGAGGCAGCCAATGGCCAAAGAGGACGTGACCATAGAGCTGCATTCACATTACAGC
This sequence comes from Clarias macrocephalus, assembly GCA_011419295.1. NCBI lineage: Eukaryota > Metazoa > Chordata > Actinopteri > Siluriformes > Clariidae > Clarias > Clarias macrocephalus. Next base: position 37,826 of record JAAGKR010000739.1, on the reverse strand, counting down.
ACTTCAACGAGAAAAGATGAATTTCAATATGAAATGTATTTACAGTACTATGGCTTATTTTTCCTTGATAATGTTCTGTACAAAATTGAAACAGTATGCAGCAAAATTTACAAAGTCACGTAAACAACTTACATTCACTCATGAATATGTAAATGACAAATTGTTTATTATTCTTTTTTTACCCATCTTTTACACACCATGGCTTGTAATCACAGCTGTCTCCTTACTGTATCTTTTTTGTATCATACCTCTTTCTTCCAACTTCATATCCAATTCAACCTGTAGAATTCTCATTTTCCTTTCATGTTCTTCCTTCATAAATTGTATTTTTTGCTCATGAAATTCTCTGGCTAACTTTTCATGCATGGTCATCCTGCTTGCTCTATTCTGAAAGGTGGTGGCAGCATCTTTTGTCAGGGATGATGGAGCAGATGTGGAGGGCACACACTCACTGTGCTCTGGCTCTTGCAACCTGTTCAGATCACCCTGTTCTGTGGTGGGAAAAAAACAGAAGCAAAAATAAACTCACATGATCCTTAAGAGGAATATAGATTGACAGAGTGGAATATGTACCAAAGGAAGTAACCAATTTCTTTCGTACGTACCATTTGTGCTCAGTTCTTCATCTGAACTGTTCAAGTGATCATCTGCTATACCTTCCAGAGGTTGCTGGTTCTGTATTATTCCAGACAACTGGTCACCCACTTCCTCAGTTTTGTCTTTATTTGGTGGTCCACCACCAGTAATAAATCTCTGTCTTCTTATCTCTGCATTCTGTCTTTTTAAAGCCAGTTTTAGGTTCTTCCACAGAGTCTATACAGGCAAATATCATTCATTATAAATTGTGACAAAAATATAAATATGAGAAATGTTCAATGTTAATAAATAAATCTCACCTGATGTAACAAAGATGGACTCCACAAGAGAGTGATTTTATTTAGGTTCTAGGACACACGAAGCAGAGCACTAACGATAAGTGGTACTGAATGATGGTGTATCAATGGAGGGTTTTCAGAATAACCGGAATGATTCACTTTTCTTCTTACTGCGAGAAGAAGGGAATACGAGGCGCCCAAACTGAGGAGACACGGAGAGGAGGAATTTCACGCTCCGCGGCGATACCGTGACTGGAGCCCGGAGAGGGTGACTGGAGTACTATCTGGGAACAAGAGCAAAGGTAAATCAGACATTTAAAGAGAATCTTCTTACGTGAATTTGGCGGTTGAGTCCACTTTCGTATCTACGAGCCCGGACACTGACTGAGGCACGGTGTGTGGTCTTTATGGATTGCTGCTGATTGGAGACAAGTGAAGGTGATTAGAACTCTGGAGATAAAGGGCGCGGTGTCTGACTGAGTTCAGAGCCTGACCTGACTGTGACATTACCCCCTCCTCCACAACCCGCTCCTGAGGGTCGACGTATCGGACGCTGTGGTGGTCTACCACGTTCTCTGGGTGCTGGGCGATCAGGATGTGAGTTGTGAAACTCGTCCAATAGTGTGGGGTCAAGGATGTCGTCCCGAGGCACCCAGGATCTTTCCTCAGGACTGTATCCTTCCCAGTCTACCAGATATTCTAGCCAACCACCTTGGCGTTGGGAATTCAGGATGTCCCTGACCTGGTAGATGGCACCTTCGTCCGTGACGATCGGAGGAGGGGTTGCTTCCTCTTCAGGGTCAGGCTCTGTGGGGGAAATGACAGGTTCATGATATGATTTTAATAGTGATACGTGAAAGGTTGAGTGAATACGGTAGTGTGAGGGAAGTTGTAATCTGTACATTACCCGACTGATTTGTTCCAAGGTCTTGAACGGACTGAAATACCTGGGGTTAAGCTTTTTGCAGGACTGTCGTAGGCGCAGGTCTCTAGTTGAGAGCCATACCTTATCTCCTGGGTGGTAGGTAGGAGCGGTGGATCTATAGTGATCAGCGTTAGTTTTGTGCCTATGCACAGCTCTCTGCAGATGGTGATGTGCCTCTTCCCAGATCCTCTCACCTTCCCTGAACCAGAAATCGACAGCCGGGAGATCAGACGGTTCCCCGTTCCAGGGGAATAATGGTGGTTGGTAACCCAGGATACACTGAAAGGGAGTGAGGCCAGTGGTAGGTGAAGAGAGTTCTGGGGTACTCGGCCCAGCCCAGAAACTGGTTCCAGGAGTCTTGGTGATTGTGACAGAAAGTATGGAGAAATCGGCTGATCTCCTGAATCTTCCGTTCCGTCTGCCCATTTGTTTGCGGATGGTATCCTGAAGATAGACTTACTGTTACCCCGAGGAGATGAAAAAACGCTTGCCAGACTCTGGATATAAACTGGGGACCTTGATCCGCGACGATATCCTCTGGTATCCCGTAGTATCGGAAAACATCATTGAAGAGTAGTTCGGCTGTTTCCATAGCTGTTGGTAGACCCCGAAGAATGATCAAATGACATCCCTTCGAAAATCTGTCAACCTTCACTAGAACACATGTTCATCCTCTTGACTCGGGTAGATCCGTGAGGAAGTCTAACCCCAGATGTGACCAGGGGCATTGAGGAATGGGCAGAGGCATGACCTTTCCGGCTGGTAAGTGTCGGGGGTTTTTAGACATGGCACATTCGGGGCATCCCTTGACGTACCTCCTCACGTCTCTCTCCATATTGGGCCACCAGAAGCGAGCTTGTACTAGTGAAAGTGTTCTATCGATCCCAGGGTGCCCAGAGCCCAGAGAGCAGTGAATTGAATGAATGAGGGGAGTTCGATCATTCTCTAGAACAAATCGGCGGTGCGGTGGACAGTCTGGGGCCGTGGCTAGAGCAGGCTCGGAAATGGACGACGGGGATTGCCATTGGATGGGACTGACACAGGTTCCTCTGTGGAGTCACTAGGTGCATGCAATCTTGAGAGGGCGTCGGCTTTGGTGTTTTTTGTACCCTGTAGATAGGATATTTTAAAATTAAAATGGGTAAAGAACATGGCCCACCTTGCCTGTCGTGGATTGAGCCTTTTCGCTTCCCTCAGATATTGTAAATTTTTGTGATCTCTTAGTACTAGAAATGGGTGAACGGCTCTCTCCAGCCAATGTCTCCATTCTTCCAATGCCATCTTGATGGTGAGTAGCTCACGGTCTCCAATATTAAAATTTTTCTCAGCCGGGCTGAACTTTCTCGAGAAGAAGGCGCATGGGTGGAGAGTGGTTGGTTCCCCCGTTGTTGAGATAAAATGGCCCCCACTCCAGTCGTTGAAGCGTCCACTTCCACTACAAAGGGACTTTCAGGATTGGGATGAACGAGACAAGGTGCCGACACAAAGGCTTGCTTTAATCGTTGAAACGCGGAGGTAGCCTCAGGGTTCCATTGCAGAGATTTCGGCTTTCCACGGAGTAGAGAAAGTACATAAGTACAGTGGAACTTTGGATTACGAACATAATTTGTTCCGGAAGCGGGCTCGTATTACAAAACACTTGGAAACCAAATAGAATTTTCCAATAAGAAATAATAGAAACTCAAATTATTCATTCCACAGCCCCCAAAAATAAATACATAAAAATAATTAATACAAAATAACTGTGAAAAAAGTAAAAATAAATCCAGACAGATAAGTGTTTCCGTTTGTGCGTGCAGGCGCTGTGTATGTGCGTGTGTGTGTGAAGCTAAAGTAACAGGAGAGGAGGAATATGTCCCTTCCCTTTCTCTTCCTCCTCTCTTATTTGAGTTTCACACACAAATGCACACATAACGTAAACGCAATTTTATCAAGAAAATAAACAAGAAATCTCTCTAATGACACCGTGTGAGCGCACACTAAGGAAATCACTGCTGTAAAGTAAAAATAAACCAAATTAACCTGCACTTTACCTTCAAAAAGAATCGCGACAGAGCAGTGTTTCTGTGTAGAGCAAAGTCTGTGTGTGTCTTTATGAAGGCGAGGGTAGAAGGGGTATGTGTGTGTGAAGTCCAGAGGAGGAGGGATGTGTGTGTGTGTGTGTGTGTGTGTGTGTGTGTGTGTGTGTGTGTGTGTGTGTGTGTGTGTGTGTATCACTTCCTCCAGGAAATACACGACACCGTAGTGTCTTTCTTATGTTACTTCACGGTCAAATCCACCGTCAAACTATACAAATGAACAAAATACACATAAGCAAACATTTTTTGATATAAACAAATTCTAAACTAAATATATACAATAAAGAAAAGCAAACATACCTCACTGGCTGCACATAACTAAGAGGGAACGAATACACTTACAAAACACAAAACCTTATAAATATCTTTCTTTTACTTGTCGCGACCCAACTTTACTTGAGAACACTTGCTTCTTCTTAACCTGTTTACCCGTTTCACGTGATTCTCAGCAGCGTCCTAACAAAGAAAAAGTCCGGGTGCAACATAGCGCAGCAAAACGAAATAATAGTTCCTACTAGTTAAAATACAACAAATATTCAAAAACAGAACAAAATAAAACAAAATCAATATACATGAATTAAATGTCTCAAATAATGACATAAATAATGTTTATGGCAGCTACAATCCCACCAAATCACGATTTGTGATTTCACATATATCTTACAATTTAACAGTAGTAGTAGCAGTAGTAACCATTTACTCAGCTTCCAGCAGTAGAACAAGCTTTTACACTGGTTTATCAAGATAAACTGGCTTAGAAGTGCGTTTTATCTAAAGTTGAATCACTAACAACAGCTTTACTTTCCTGACCCTTCCATCAGCACTAGGGCAAACTTCTGTAACTCTTGCCAGTTTCCATTGATTTCTAGAGGCACCATCCTCTTTCAGAATGACAATATCATCAACCTTTGTATTTCTCCTATCCCTTTGCCAGATTTGTCTTTTCTGAAGGTTAAGTAAATACTCTCTTTTCCACCTTGTCCAGAATTCGTTTGCCAAGAACTGCACCTGACGCCACCTCTTACGAAGGCATAGATCTTGACTTACAAACTGACCAGGAGGAGGTGAGATCACACTAGACTTCATCAGAAGAATGTGATTTGGCATAAGAGGTTCGAGACTTGTTGGGTCATTTAAATGCTCTATTGTTAGAGGCCTGCTATTTATAATAACCACAACTTCATACAAAAAGGTTCTCAGTGAGGCACTGTCAAGTCTTTTAGCAGACTGATCAAGTATTGCTGTCAGAACACTTGTGATTGTCTTGATTTGTCTCTCCCATATGCCTCCCATATGGCTTGATGATGGGATTTTCATTATGAACTCACAACCATACTCTTTCAGTTGTTCATGATTTAGATCTTTCATTGCATCCATAAACTCTCTTTTAGCACCTACAAAGTTAGTACCTTGGTCACATCTTAATTGTCTTACATTTCCGCCTATTGCGATGAATGCACGCAATGCGTTGATGAATGCATCTGACGTAAGATCATCAAGCATTTCAATATGTATGGCTCTTGAACACATGCAAGTGAAAAGAAGACCATACTTCTTTAGTTCCTTTCTTGCCTCCTTTACATAGAATGGTAATGTAAGCCACAATACGTAATAAGGAGGTGTCATTTCCATTCTGTCTTCTGGCAAATCTGCCATCTTTGGATCTTGTGTGTTCCTTTTGTACTTTCTGCACTTTGTACACTTGTAGATGTGAGAGGCAACTGCATTGCTGCATCCTATAATCCATATTCCATTGGACCGTAGCTCATTTACAGTCATACCTCTTCCTTGATGATGCACTTTCTCATGATAATGTTTTATGAGTAAAGTGGACACATGACTTGTCTTTGGCAGAATGGCAGGATGTTTAACGTAAGTATGAAGGCCAGATCTTGTTAACCGTCCTCTGACTCTCAACACACCCCATTCATTTATAAATGGACTGAACTGGTATAGCTTGTTTCCCTTTCTTTACTTTTTACCTCTTTGTATTGCTCTATATTTTTTACTTCACTGCTAAACGCTTCTCTTTGAACCAATTTGATTATGAACAACTCTGCTTCTTGTCTTTCCTCAACAGTTCGTTTAGCTTTAAGACCCTTGATTTGTTTAGCATAGCGTTTGAGACGAGCAATGGCTTTAACTGCTCTTTTCCAGTCAGAAAACTTTGACAGGCGGTCTATTAATGTTCTTTCTTCTTTTATACTGGAGTGAAACACCTGGATTTTCTTAAGTTCAGGGTCATTATCACTTATCTCTCCCACCTTCAAGTCTTATTATTTGGTAGATTTGGTTCATCCTGTTTAAAAGGCAGGGGCATTTCATAAAGACCATCTTCCTTATGCTTAATTCCATCCTTTAGCTTTGTCAAGAAGTGAAGATCTTCCTGAGAAAGGTTGGTTTCTTCCCCAGTTCTTTCACTGAAGTCAGACTCCAGCATCTTAAGAACATCTTCTGGGGTAGCCACTCCCTTAATCTGGGTTTTGATTACATAGCGCACCTCTCTCTTAAGCTGAGCCTTTATCTTCGGTGCAGGTGTCACTTGTTTTACGATTATGTGATGACTTACCCCAATGGCATCACCATAGTATTCGTACTAGTCACTGTAGCTCATAATGCTGCAGCCCAAGTCAGTTTTCTGGGCAAATGGCTGACTTTCTTCTCCACAAACAACTTCTCTGGGTATCAGAGCCTGTGGACAGTTATATCCAATCAGCAACCCAATTTCGCATTCCATTTGTGGAGCTATATGTTCTGCAAGATGCTCCAAATGAGGCCATGCTTTGGCAGTCTCTGGAGTTAGGATGTGTGTTCTATTTGCAGGGATGAATTCCCTTGTATAGACTGTTGGTACAGTAATATTTTTGGATGAGTACAACCCTCTATCTGTAAGCTCTTAAGTTTCTTACAGCGTACAATTGTCCCCTTTGATGACATCGTAGAGAGTTTCAACTTCACCTTTTCTGTTTCTATATCTAAAGCATCTGCCACTTCTTCAAGAATGAATGAAGTATCACTTTATGTGTCTAGAAGAGCATAGACAAGAATTTCCTGTGAAGTTGGAGTTGATACATAGACAGGAACGATTGCTGAAGTTTGGGTGTTGTTACCATCTTGTACAACTCTGTTAGATGTAGTTTCCTTGGCGATGTTTTGTTGTGCTGATTGCAGTATCCTTTCCTTGTTGCACTTTGTTTCCCTAGACTGTTCTCCTTTAACTTCCTGGTTTGAACAGTCTTTGTGTAAACATGTGGGGTGGCGTTTAGAGCAGAAGTCACAGACCATCCGGTTGCTACAGCTCTTTGATTGATGGCCAGGACTCAAACATCCAAAGCACAGTTTCTCATTCTGGATAAATTTGACTCTATCAGTAACTGAGTTTCCAAGTAATTCACGGCACTTGTATAAGACATGACCTGGTTTCTTACAAAACACACATGTGACTACGGCTTTGTCAGCTGTGTTGGTTGTACATATTTTAGCGCTTCCAGTTTGGCTCTTAGGAACCACTGAATTTTGGTATTTGTTCCTTACTTTATCTGATTCAGACTGTCGCAAAGCGTGGTATGATGTTATGGGATTGCAAGCAATGTTAGCCTCCATTGTCAGGAATGCTACAAAATATTTGAAGTCCAGAAACTTGCCATGTTCTATTTGGTATTGTGTGGCCTTTCGGTTCCACTTGATACTTAACCAGTCAGGTAACTTGGCAGTAAGCTTTTAATTCTCAATAGCATCATTAAGAACATGTAAACTCTCATTGTGAGCAATTGCGCATTCACAACTGCATAAGAAATCTACATATTTCCTTAAACCAGCACTCTCTCTTCCTGGAATCTTGGGCCAGACATGTAGTTTGTCACGAAAGGCTTTAGCGATTACAAAAGGCTGGCCGTATCGCTCATTCAGAAGGTTCCATATGAAGGTTCCAACATATGAATAATCAGAACCTATCAGAAAATGACCTTCTAAAGCCTCTTTAGCAGCTCCTCCGACATATTTCTGGAGAAAAAATAATTTCTCTGAGGTTGGAATGTTTTTCCTTTCAATTAATGCCTCAAAGGATGTCTTCCAATGATTGAACCTAAGTGGATCTCCACTAAAGATTGTACGTTCAGGAATTGGTAGTCTGTTTGCTGACATAGCCTCAGCAAAGACTTTAACAAGCTCCAACTCACTAGGAGCATATGGGGCTTGGTGCTCAGCGTTCATCTGAGCTGTCTGCACAACAGCTTAAAGCTATGTGGAGCATGCTGTTGAACAGAAAGATGCTCATTTCCGTCATAAACCTTAAGCCTTGCTCTAGCTGCATTCATTCTTTTTCAATTCTTCCAAACGCTCAAGCTCTCTTTTCAGGTTTTCTATTGACCTTCTTCTTGCAGCACTTTCCCTTTGCTGTTTCTTCAAGAGAGCAGCCTCTTGTTTCTCTCTTTCTAATATGCGTTCTGTCTCTTCCCTTTCTTCCTGAAGATGACGAGCTGTTGCAGCTGCTACTTGGTCTGCGATTATAAGCTTGTCCTCAGCCTCAAGTTTTTGCAATGTCTCTTGGTGACACTCTTGTTCAGCCATAATCTTTAATACAGCTTGTGTAGCTAGATATTCAGCAGCAGCTTCTTGTCTTTTCACTGATGAAATGTTGGAATGAATGGAATGAGCTTTAAAATGTTCAGAGGCAGTAGACAAAACACTGGAAGCCGAAGATGCAAATATGGAGCTATGATCAGGCCAAATCAACAGCTCTGTTGTGCCTTGCATTTGTGACTGAGCGTTCTGCACAACTATCTGAGTGATTGATATGCAGTTATCTAACTTGCGGCGCATCTCATGCTCTGGACGATCAATTGTTCTATATTCATCATAAGCATTGTTCAGATCAGATAATTCTCTTTGAATATTGCTGATGTGTTCTTGAAGAATGCCACTAGGATCCTGTTTCAATACAGATTTTTTGGCAACTGTAATTAGAGCTTTCCAGCGCTCATATATGCTGTTGAAGCGTAGCAATAGCCCGTTCATCCTTTCTTTCTGAAACTCCTTTCCTTTATCTGTTAACATATGAGCTCTTTCACTTCTACGAGGCTCTCCAGATTGTGTTACTGGTTGCTGAGTAGTATTGAGCTCTTCTAATTGTTCTAGCTCTACTTCTTGCTCTAGGGTAGCTACTACACTCTGAGATTTTTTACTAGTTTGTGACATATTTATATAAAAATTAACTGTATTTTAACTTATATACATATAATGGTCGGCAGTGAGTATGCTGACTTAAATGAGGTTAATGCCCTTTGTCACACATCAAACTTGCATGAAATTCTGAATATTATATATAAAATACTAAACTTCAAAGTTAAAATCTATCAACTTATATGTACAAGGAAATTATCTTATAATCACACAATAAACCAATAACCTTAATTTAAATATTACATAAATACAATCTTCATTTAAACACTTTGTAAACTTGTAAACAGATCACAAAATAACTAGTAGTTCAGTCCTTATTTCACATTAATATCAGAATCAATCATGAATTTGCTTGAAACGTTCATTAACTGCAAAGTGATTCTCTTATCTGTGATTCTCGAAAGGCTGTCAGGTTAGGGTATGTTCGGGCAAGTCCACTGTTTACTTCAGCACCGCATGCAGTTAGCTTCGTGTTTGACTTCAGCACCGCTTCGCCTTCAGCACCGAGTCTTTCTTATCTTTCTTTTACTTGTCGCGACCCAACTTTACTTGAGAACACTTGCTTCTTCTTAACCTGTTTACCCCTTTCACATGGTTCTTAGCAGCGTCATAACAAAGAAAAAGTCCGGGTGCAACATAGCGCAGCGAAAGGAAAATATAGTTCCTACTAGTTAAAATACAACAAATATTCAAAAACAGAACAAAATAAAATAAAATCAATCAACAAGAGGTGTGTGTGTGTGTGTGTGTGTGTGTAAAGGCGAGAGGAGGAGGAGTGTGTGTGTGTATGTGAAAGGGCACAGTGTCCAATGACGGGCGCGCGCACAAAGTGCAGGCTGATACAGAGAGAGAGAAAATGGATCTTTAACCTCTCTAATGAAACTTGCTTTTGCTTTACATCCATGCACACATGTGTTTTAATAAACAGGGGTCCGTTCTTCGTACGTCGCTTGAAACATCCGAGATGAATTGACACATCTAAGATGAGATCATCGTGCTAATTACAATTCGGTTCTTCGAGCACACCTGTTGTTGATGATTACTATAGCTGGATTGAGTTGTCTAGGATTATTGCGCGTTCGTGCGTTAGTTTAAAAGGTGATATGCATCAACAGTACAAACACTGATCACAACCCCTTTGATTGGTTGACGAAATGGCAAAAGAGCAGCTCAATTTTTTTTTCTCAAGCGGAACAAGAGCTTTCATTAGAGGGTTATGGAGAATTTCAAACGTTAATAAAGATAATTTAAAATAAAAGTAATTATTAAATACGTGAGTGCTGCCCGTGTTACATGTTATATACTCTCAAAAACCTATTTGTATTAATTTAAATTTAGCTGAAAAAATTTGACATTTTAAGTAATCAGAAGTACTTAAGTAACAGTAACTGTCACCTTAAAGTTCCACCAATTTAAATCTAAAGATCACTGGTGGCTCAGTGGTAAGTGTTTTGCCTGCCATGCAAAAGACCTGGGTTCGATATCCATGCTGGATTGAATTTACTTTATTTGCAACAAGTTCAACAAATTCAAATATTGATAGTTCTGTTTACTTAAAATTGGAAACATTAAGTTTTCTCAACTTAATCGGGTTTACAAAGTAAAAGTGAAGTAGAAGAACAAGTATAGTAAGAAGAAGTATATTGTCATGTTGTGCTAAAGGATCCTCTCTATCACACAATACACGAGAAATTTGAAAAACTGTGTGAATAATCCTCACACCTTCAGTAACCGGGTTGCTATCATAAACGGACAAGACATGGCTGCAACAGATTTGAGAAAATAACCTCCACTTAAATAGACGCAATTGGGAGATAGAATGTTACATAGTATTAGACACACACGGAGATTAACACACGAATGATGACCACAGCCACACACGAATGTATACATATACTGTATGTATGTTTAAATGCATCCATCCAGATACTTTTCTTTTCCCACGTGAGTCATTCCGCGTCAGTCATGCTCTTTAACCAATCAGATGTGACCTCGCCATTTCAACCAATCATAACCTGCCAGGAGCGCAGCCTAAATCCTGTTTATATGTAATAAACCAGCTTCCAAGCAGGTTTAAGCTTATGGACATGTTGCTATGACAGAAAGTGTGAGATGTGCATCGAAGAATGGAACAATCCAAGATCAGGACAAATCCACAACAATCAAATCCAGCTAACTGAGTTATCAACGTACGAAGAACGGACCCCAGTACACACACGCTGAACACAAAATAAAATGTGTTTTACGGTCACACACGTGGTCACAGTGTTTTAGTAAACAGTACACACGTGTATGGAGGTTGATTATACAGTACCAGTGAGAGATGCACACTAAGACCGAGCAGGGGAGACGATTACCCATAATTTCAAGGCACAAGAGAGAAAAAAATTATTGGCTCAGTTGTGATCAAAACAAGAAGCGCATGCGTGTTACATGATACTCGGAACTCGTAAACCAAGACTTGTTTGTTTTTCAAGTCCAAATTTATTACAAATCTTTGCTCATCTTGCTGAACACACACAAACCGCGTTACTCGCAATCCGAGGTTCCACTGTACATAAAAATTTTAAATATACTGAAGCTACCGTATATTAAAATTTGTATTCTAATGTACACTTTTTGTACATTTTTATAATGAGCATATTTTTTTAAAAATATACCAAAAAATAAATTGAAAAACAAGGTTTAAATAAACACTCTTTGTAAAGTTTGACTCAGCTTTGCTTGAAATCATCTTAAGGCTGTGGCCATACATGTTGGTTGTGCACACTTTCTAAAACACACTTTTTCCCTTCCAGCCAACATTCAATGAAAATGCTTTAATATACCTTTTATACAATGCTTTTGAGAACAACCAGCCATATGCGCAATGATCTTTTGTAGATTAGCCTCTTTGTGGTTTCAGGTGTCATCAGCTTTTAGCCCTTGTCAAAGTCATTCAAATTCTTACTTCTAAACTTCTTACTTGCCCTTTTACTATTCTTCCAACACATCAACATCAGGGATAAAATGTTTACGTGCTGACTCACTTCCAGATGCCACTATAATAAAATATTGTAGCTACCGTGACAAGGGCCAAATTGTAAGGTGTCACGTGCTGGGGCAGAACAACTCCAAATCTGCAGCTCTTTGTTGCGTGGTCAGGACCTAACAAAAGTGGTCCAAGTACAGAAAATCAGTAAACCAGACACAGGATCATTGGTGGCCAAGGCTCATTGATGTGTGTGAACGTGAAGGCTGGCCAGTGTAGACCAAAAAGCTACTGTAGGTCAGATTTTTAAAAAGGTCAATTCTAATTCTTGGTCATAGCACATTTTATTTTGGTGGCAAAAGTGGGGATGTTCTGAAAATTAGGGTGGTCATAATGTTATGGCTGATTGGTGTATAAATATATTTTAACTTTTATAAAGTGTCATAAAAATAAATAAAATGTGATATTGTACTGTCCTTTTTTGACAGAAAGAATACAGGGTGAGATAAGAGTGGGAGAGAGAGCATTAGGAAATATAGTGAGAGAATTAACAGTAATCCATGCACTAGGGAGGAGATCCTCAAAACAACAAAGAAGTAAACACTACTTTAAAAAAACATACACCCACATAGCTAAATGAATATAGGTCAAGCATTTATCATTTTAGTGGTGATCATTGTGATAATTCGCTGCTATTTAAATACATTTAAATATCATTGTTTGGTTTTTAAAATAATTTGATACCAGCAGACATGCTGTTTTGAGTTGAATGAATAATCCAATAAGCATTATTTGAAATTACTTAAACTGGTTGTATACTATATTTGTGAGAAACACAGTCTACAACATAAAGATGCAAAAAGCATGTACTGTTGGACAAATTAGTTAATAAAATGTCCATTGAATTATAAAAGTAAGTTTAAGTGAGTGAGTGATATTCAATTCAGGTAGTGAACAATCATCCACTGAAACTTTTTAATATTTTCAGTTCTTTGGGGTGATAGGTATTTTGTCTTGCAGAGCACATAACATTAATTTGTTGAAAAGATGCAACAAATGTAAATATTTGTGGAAAATAAAAAAACAGACATGGTTATGTGTTATACTTTTCAGCTGTATCAATATCCCATTTGATCATATGTTTGTAAGTTTTTAAGGGGAAAAAATATATAAAAGGATGTGGAATGCTATGGAACCATTCAGATGTGCTTTTTGTGATTTAGCCTGCTTTCAGACATTGTTTCTCAGCAGTCGCCATCAGTGTGTGGGTTTCTGTCGCCCCTGGAATGTCGCGTGTGGGTGGAACATTCGTGGAACATTCTCATAACTCTTCCAGGATGGAGGTGGATAGACCACAAGGGTAAGGGCAGGAAAAAAGTGAGAGAGAACTCGAGGGTGAGATATTGGGTCAGGAAGAGCGAGGGAGAATTTTTTGTCTTTACTTTTTTGTGCCTAAGTTTTTGTTTGGCAGTGAAAAGCAGGGACAGCATGACCAGAGTTCTAAACATTGGTACATGTTGGCATAGCAATGCGGGAGCCCTGCTGGAGCACCAAAGCCTGTCAGCTAGCTCTTCTAGAGTGTCGCTACACACAAATCAACATGGAAAACAATTACACTATTGTGAACAGTTTCATCTACACTCTGTGGTATGACCCTCATGTGTATTTTGTATTAAACAGGTCCATCCTCACAAATAACAAATAAATAGCTGATGCTATTCTGCACACTCCACACTGCAAAATATTTGACTGCTTTTTATATGTCAGAAGCAAAGTGAATCAGTGATATCTGTTTGATCAACAACATATGCTCCTTCCCCCGCACTCGATATCTTGTATGTATGACAATAAGCAGAGAGAAGAAAGACAGAGACAGCCAAAGAGAAAGAAAAAGAGAGTTTGTTCTCCCAAGTGATTTTGGCCTGTTTTAGGGAGTTTGGATGGAGTCCACAGCGTTGTCCAGTCCATGCTTCTATATGAGGGTTGTGTTATGTAAGTAAATCTACTGTCAGTGCATTCAACAACAGAAAGTTTCCTGGAGGGAACCCTAAATGAAAGAAGCATGTAAGTAATTGTGGGAGGAAGTTAGTGGAGATGAGAGGAACCACAGAGATGTTGGATGAGAGATATGAGGATAGTAAGAGGATTGGGGATCTTGATTCACACCTGAAGCTGCCGACAACTAATCAAGAACAGCCCTTTACAGCTCCCAGATTTCCCAAGAAATCTACCATTTTATTCACACACACACACACACACACACACACACACACACACACACACACACACACACACACACACACACACACACACACACACACACATGTATGACAACCCAGTGCCACACACACACATGCATGACAACCTAGTGCCACACATATTGCTGTCACTGTCACTAATGGTTTTGGTGATTATAGGGAAACATTGTGATGATTGACTGTGTTCAGCACAATTAACATTTTATCTTGTGGCTTCATTCATTCAATTTCTATACCGCTTTAAACTGCACAGGGTCAGGGGAAGCCTGGAGCCTCTCCCATGTGATTTTGGGTATGAGGCAAGGTACTCCAATGACAATAATTGTAGTACACACACACACACACACACACACACACACACACACACACACACACACACACACACACACACACACACAATCTGCTCAATCATCAAATCAAAGCAGCAGCTACATAGGAAAGAAGCCAACCAAGAACAGGCTAAAGGCTCACATACCCTGTGTGCCCCTGCCTAGCATCCTGCTGTCTAATGAATGTGTTTTCTCTGGAAAACAAACTCAAACTGATCTCAGGGCCAGAGTAACATTCCAGATGACATTCAGGACTGCAATCGCCTTTGCTTCACTGAATCATGGCTGAACCCAGGAGTGCCGGACAATCTAATCCAAGCCAATCCAGCTAGCCGAGTTGCTTTTGGTTCACCGCATAGGTAGAACAAAGTATTCAGGGAAGTCAAGGGGAGGTGATGTGTGCCTGAGTGTAAACAGGAGCTGGTGCAACAAAACAGGCATTGGTGCCTCTCACATGCTTCTGCACACCCAAACTTGAGACCTATCACATGCCACCCTGTCTTCTGTTGTTGGGAATTCCTATTGGTTATAATCAGCACCATTTATATTGCACCTATATTTATATTTCAGACGGACACAGAAACTGCTATATGTGAGCCACATGAGGCTCTCACACACCAGGATGCTCCAGGATGATGAATACGAAATCATCTCTAGTGAACATCTCGAAATTGAACGAAGCTGCCGCTGACTGTGCTAAAAGTGCTAGCTGACTGTGCTAACAGTGCTAGCTGACTGTGCTAACAGCACTAGCTATGTGAATAGCACTAGTGATGCTATCAGTGCCATGGAGGTCAGTGAATGCCAGGCTAATTATTTCAGAGCATGACATCCTTCAGGCAAACAACAGTTCACGTCCTTAAAGTCTTCACTGACTAGCTAGCACAAGTGTATACTGAGAAAGCCAACCTACCCTTCATAATTCCCAAATGCTTTAAACAGTCCATTAGCTTTTTTGTCCTGAAGAAACTCCAAACTGCCTGCCTCAGTGACTATTGTCCTATACCCCTGACCTCATGTATGATAAAGTGCTTTGAAGGGCTAGTTAAAGACTTCACCATCACAGAATTGCCAGACACACTGAACCCACTACAGCATGGATACCATCTAAATAAACCAATGACACCATCACACATCTTTTCCACATAGTGTTAAGCCATCTGACAACAAGAGGGGAAATAATGTTGTTTGTTGACTACAGATCAGCATTTAACACTATTATGTCCTCCACACTCACCAAAAAGCTGGAGTAAGTCCATCCCTCTGTGAGTGGATTGAATGAAGCAATATCATCTGTCAACTTTAAGTACACTGACTAAAATAATTGACCTCATCTTAGTTTTGGATAAATAAAAAAAACTGTCAGCAAAAATGCACATGACACATCAGATACATCTGTAAGACCATGTGAGTTTCAACTTAATATTTATTGTTAAAAGGCCTAGTGGGAGGTACAGTACAGACCAAAAGTTTGGACACACCTTCTCATTCAAAGAGTTTTCTTTATTGTGTTCTTTATTGTGTTCTTTATTGTGTTCTTTAGCCCAAACAAGTCTCTTCTGCTTGTTGCCTGTCCTTAGCAGTGGTTTTCTAGCAAATATTCTACCATGAAGGTCTACATGGCCTATATCTACATATAGGTGTTTGTTTACACTGAGCAAGTAGCTTATCAGTAGCTTATTTTAAATTAGTTGAATACTGGTTTCGTGTCCTCCAATGTATGAAACTTTTATTTATATAGATTTCAAGTGTTTAAGTATTCTCCCATCATACTCATTCAGGATGTATTTCCAACAACAGCAATTCCTTAGTTATTTTCTTTACTTGATGCAGAGCAAATGTCTTCTGATATACAGTATGATATCCACTTCCTGGCCCGGGGATATTTAGAGATCATAAGCTCTGAAGTGTTCAATATACAGTACAGGCCAAAAGTTTGGACACACCTTCTCATTCAAAGAGTTTGAATTTGTATTATGGCAAGAAAAAAGCAGCTAAGTAAAGAAAAACGAGTGGCCATCATTACTTTAAGAAATGAAGGTCAGTCAGTCCGAAAAATTGGGAAAACTTTGAAAGTGTCCCCAAGTGCAGTCACAAAAACCATCAAGTGCTACAAAGAAACTGGCTCACATGCGGACCGCCCCAGGACAGGAAGACCAAGAGTCAACTCTGCTGCGGAGGATAAGTTCATCCGAGTCACCTGCCTCAGAAATTGCAGGTTAATAGCAGCTCAGATCAGAGAGCAGGTCAATGCCACACAGAGTTCTAGCAGCAGACACGTCTCTAGAACAACTGTTAAGAGAAGACTGTGTGAATCAGGCCTTCATGGTAGAATATCTGCTAGGAAACCACTGCTAAGGACAGGCAACAAGCAGAGGAGACTCGTTAGGGCTAAAGAACACAATAAACAACACAATAAAGAAAACTCTTTGGATGAGAAGGTGTGTCCAAACTTTTGGTCTGTACTGTATATATTTAAGTAACATAAAGAAATAAATTGCTCTATAGGTACTTTACTAACTGTACTTTTGCACTTTTGCAACAATTAATGTGATTTTAGGGGAGAACAACATTAGTCTTCCAGCTTGCATTTTCATGTGAGTTGATCTAAAAAGGCATCTCAAAAGCCACAATGGCCAGAGAACTTTTCAGTTCCCACTATGAAACAGAGTTCATGCTATAGAATGCAAATTCTAAGCACCATATGAGCCACAAATTGTTGACCGTCAGCTCTAAAATAAAGTCTGCTGTCATGAATAAACTTGTAGAAGAAATTTATAAATGCAAATCCTCAATCTATAGTCATTATAGACCCTTTCCTTGCTAAGAATAAAAAGAAGCCAAAAGGAACAGAAGCAAACCTTTATCTCACTGCTGGTGAGAGGAAGGTCATGAAAAAAAAAGGCTTGAACAATGCAAGAGTCATCACAGACAAAATGGGTTGCATGTTTGCGTACAGATGACAGGAGGTGGTAGACCCACCATTAAAAACTTCAATGAAAGATGGCTATACTTTTCCTGAAGCTCACTGCGTCCGCGTGCATAAACGAAAATACTTATGTCAGTATTTATTTTTACTTTTTTTAAAGATAAAGTGCAGGTTAATTTGTTTTATTTTTACTTAATATTTTGTATTAATTATTTTTAAGTGTTTATTTTTTGGGGCTGTGGAACGAATAATTTGAGTTTCCATTATTTCTTATGGGAAAATTCTATTTAGTTTACATCGAGATATGTTTTGAAATACGAGCCCACTTGCGGAACGAATTATGTTCGTAATTGAGGTTCCACTGTACAAGCACACTTCCAGAGTGAATTATGCTCGCAATCCAAGGATTAACGCTACAAAACATCCTTAAAACATTTTCCTTAATTTTTTGTGTTAAGATGTAAATGTACAAGATTTTGTTAAAATTCAATTATTTAGGTTTATGCTTTAGACTAAGACCATTTATCTTCAAAGGGAGTATGTTCTGAAAGCTCTTTCATTGTCCTGGGAAAAGATCCAGACGATCTGATCAAGGAATATCCTGTAAGTTTAAATAATACTTTGTATGCCAGCACAGCTTATTTAAGGACAAAAAAAGTATCAAGATGGATTGTCTATTTTTTTTTTTTTTTAACAAAGAAGCCCTCAAAACATATACACATCCATGCATGTATGCCAAACTCTGGCACTGCCAGGTAGAAGCTACTGTGGCAAACATCTCTGAAATCTTTGTACATTTGGTGGCATTCACCTCCAAACTTTTTTTTTTTGGTGTATATGATTTGCAAACACCAGGAAGCTGCTAATATGTAGCGTTTCTGTATTAACAAAATTCAAAAAAGAATTAGCAAAGTCTTTACCATTAACATTCATCACCCTTCATGGTATAGAAATAATGTCACATACTGTATGTTCTTTAGTCCCAAACTGAACTGTTCAGCAATTCACCGTTCTACAACAAATGGCGAAAAATATAATCATCATGCTTTTTAATGCCATTTTATGTTACAGTCGTGCGTAAAAAAGTTAGTTCCCCCTTGTTTAATTCTATCTTTTTTTTGTGTCTGTTAAACATAATCAGTTCATTTTAATGCCCATTGCCATGTTCAATGAAAACCAAACAGCAGAACACACTGTCAAGCACCATGGTGTATAGTTGATTATTGAATATGGCCTTGTTTTTTCAGCTCCTCCGCAAATGTGGTTAAGCATACTTGTTTCAAAGAAGCACTTTATTGACGCCTTTGAAAATTCATAGTTATATATTTATATAGTTTTATGTGTTTTGGTCCTAATTTTTGTGCATTTTTATTATGGAAGAAAGTATATTATTATTATTATTTTGTACTTTCAATTCTTCTTTGTCTAAATTCTGCAAGGACCAGTTAATGGCTTTTTAAAGGTTTTTTTGTTTTGTTTTTTAGTTTATTTTTTTAATTTCAGAAAATGTCAGATTTGAGAATGACCATTTTTTAAAACAACTTTTAGTTGCCAATACAGTATTTTAATTGCATTAGACAAACTGAAATTAGTGATTATATTACTTATAATGACTATATGTACTTTTGGGTAAAGAAAAGTAGTAAGTTGTGTTTTGTCTGAGAAATTAAAAGATGTTAATTTGAAAGCAAGCAAATATATTAAGTACAGTAAATTTAAATTTACTGTAAGTACAGTAAACTTAATTTAAACTTTATTTTAAAAAATTCAATTCAAATAAATTGTTCCAACTGTTTGCTTTTTATAGTGTAAAACTGGTCATCCCTATTGCTTGTGCACCTTTTTCTACCACACTTTTCCTTTCCAGTCATGTTCCAGGAATATGCATTGATATAGCACTCTGCAAGTAGCCAGACCTTTCAGTGCTGTGGCATATCCTCCCCGTGGAGGGTGTCTTTTGGACAATTGTCAAGTCAGCAGTATTCTGAATGATTGTAGTTTAATGTTCTGAACTAGACTGAGAGATACTATAAGCAATAATGATTAAACAAAAAGACATGAAATATTTATAACTTTACATTATAACTAGAATGCATGAGTTTCACTTAATAAATTAATTACCAAAAAAAAAATTCTATAATATGACTTTTTTTTCCTACGATGTACGATTTTTTTTTTTTGATGCACTGTATTTCCCTATGTCAAGGTTAGAATATTCATCATGAATTTAACGTACTACAACAATATTTGATACCCAAGTTAGATGATCTAAATCAGGGGTGTCCAAATCCAGTCCTGGAGGGCCAGTGACCAGCACAGTTTGTAATTCACCAACACCTAAACACACCCACTGAACCTAGTAATTAACAGATTAGTTAAATCAGCTGTGTTTGAGAAGAAGAAGCACCAAACTGTGTTGGACACTCGCCCTCCAGGACTGGATTTGGACACCCCTGGTCTAAATTATGTCACATTTATGCATGGTTTAAGGAAGTCTTTGTAGGGGCCTGGAGACAGGTGTGTGATGAGCAGCCAGTGCCACTGAAAAGTAGTGTTTAAAACTAATTCAAGCATAAAAGCTTATGAAAATGTTCATGAATTATGAACATGTTTTGCATTTCTTTGATCTTTCTAATTGAAAACAAATAATTACA
Source organism: Clarias macrocephalus (assembly GCA_011419295.1). Taxonomy (NCBI): domain Eukaryota; kingdom Metazoa; phylum Chordata; class Actinopteri; order Siluriformes; family Clariidae; genus Clarias; species Clarias macrocephalus. Next base: position 17,626 of record JAAGKR010000739.1, on the reverse strand, counting down.
GGTCTTCTGGAAAAGTCAGATTAAGATTCAGAAAGGGAGAGGTTATGTAGTGGGACTAGCGTGGTCCTGTGGATAAAATCTATTAGTTAATCACATTTATTTCTGTGATTAAACTCTTTAGTACTAATTTAGATCACTAATTTAGTTCTGTTTTTAAATACTGCTTGTATATTCTGATAAAAAAAATAATAATTGTATTAAGTTAAATCACACACACACACATCATAGCCATACACACCCCAAACAACAAACATACCCCCCCTCCACCCCCCAAGACACAAAATCATACAATTCAATAAATGAAATAATTCATGTTCATAATTTATGAACATTTTCATAAGCTTTACATTTGGAGCTTATTTAAAAGAACGTCTAACCAACATACAGTATGACGGTAAAACAAAGGAAATAGTTGTACTTCTTTTGTCGTCAACCAAATACCCCCCCTGTTTGGAGGGTGAATCACTGATGAGCAACTGAAAAAGTAGATCAGAAAAAGATTATTTTTTAAGGATTCTCAGTAAAATATTTAGTTTAGCTTTTCTAATTAATATCTGATATTTTTGTCAGATATTAATTGATAATTGCTGATATTTATTTACATTAAACAAGTACTGTAGCTTATTAGTCAGTTATTAAGAAAATTATTAATATTAAATATTAAAATATTAAAACTGTTCATAATGTTGCTTTTACTCACCTCAACATTGCCTTGATAATTGACACACCTCTATAAACTTACCCTTACTAACCTCTGACTGACAAAAGCAAATATGTTTAGCTCTGGTACAACAATCTTTGAAAATCTATGTTTGGATAGGATTACCTGCTACTTACTAGTTAGGTGGATTACTAGTTAGGTGTACCTGTGTCCTGGCTCCTATGCCACTGGTGCCTAAAAGGTAATTTCATGTGGCATGATTAAGAGTATCCTATTACCAGAACTTTTTCCGGCTTCTCAGTGGATGCATCAGTGAAGAGAGCAAACCTGTTGGACATGTGAAGTGCAGAATCGATGAGCCTCAGCATTAGTTTTGCCTGCATGTGTGTGCCACTGAGTCATCATCCACTCACACTGCCGTGAGAACTTGAATGCCATAGTTGGTCAATGGTTACCTCAACCTTAAGCATCCATTTTTCTCCCCTACAGAATAAATGCTGCTCTCGCGATCACTAAAACTTTCCAAAGTCTGGGTGTACAGTACGTTGTACTGTGATACAGTATACACTTATCACAGATAAAGTTATGACTGACAGTGGAGAAAGAATGACTAAACATTCTCCAAACACTGAACAAGCTAAATGTTTGCAATGTTAAATATTGTTGATATTACTCCAGATTAATCTGGCATTGATGGATTCTACTTACTGTCTTTACACAAAGGAGCTAATGTGTTAAGCAACAACCCCCACTCCCCCACACCCCCAAACAATTAAAAACTGGAAGTATGTCACAAGAAACATTCGATTAAATTTCAATTCAATTCAATTTTATTTATTTTAGTGCTTTTAACATTGGCCATTGTCGCAAAGCAACTTTACAGTATCAAATGAAAATGATGGAAATGTGTATGAAATGTGAAAAATCTGAATTGAATATGAATCAAAATGATTAGATTGTCCAAAATTAGATTGATTAGTTTGATGAAACACTGCATCCATTACAATCCAGTCAAGTTAATTAAATTATTGGGTTAGTGTCACCAATAAAAGTACCAGCTCTTTTTAAGGCAATGTATCTTGTGTAATTTTGGCTGGTGAATAAAGGTGTATAATGCTAAAATAGTATGCAGAGGGGGCTGAACATGTTATTTAGGATCTTCAAAAAGTCACAATACATATTTATTTCAATATTAAAGGTAAGTTAGTACAGTGGGAGTAGCCTTCTTTTCACAAAAGAATTAGAAAGGACATTGCATACCATAATCAAACCTAAACCCCCCCCCGGGCAGTCAGATACTATTTTATACCTAACAAGCTTGATGTATTGATGGCTGACTTACTCTTTTAGTTTTACTTTTTTGGGTTATAGTAGGAGCTCATGAAGGGCCAAGCAGACACTATTTCCTACTGAAAAAGACCCAAGCAGTCTGAAGAGCCTTGTTTCGATGAATTTGATTCACGTCTGGTCCTTCTTAAGAGCTCCTCTTCAAACTATTTGGCAAACAATCATACATGAGAAGAGGAGCTTGAAGAAGGAAAACAGCAAGTTGTTCTCCAACCAGCCACCCACATGCCATCTGCTCTCAAAATCTCTGTTTTATTATTATCATTGTTGTTGTCACAGTTACAGGTTCATGTTTCACATCTTCTTCGTCATCTTCAACATTGTTGCTGTTGGTTGTTTTTTTTTTACTTTGGCATGAAACAGTGGAACTGGGAGAGAAAATTGTATTCCTATGTACATCCAATCATCCATTCACAAGCCTTTTAATGACTTGTCAGTTGCCCCGTTCTTCCATTTTCTGTCCAATTAATTCTTTTTTCCTTTCCGGATAAAGGCAGACAATACGACCCCTCCACACACACACACACACACACACACACACACACACACACACACACACACACACACACACACACACACACACACACACACACAAAATAAATCATTAAAATTCAGCAACAGCTCTCTTTTCACTTTGGGAAGGGCTGCTTTGCATGCATGCCAGAGCCCCGCTTGAAATTCTACCCAGCAGAAAAGAGTGCTGGACAATTCTGTTCCTTCCACTTCTGTAGTTTAAGACTAATTTTTTTTACCAAATGTTTATACAGAATTACAATATAAAATCATGAAACAGAATACCAGATCTTGTACATGAGATTACCATCATTACTCTTCCATGGAATTGAAAATTACTTTTTATTTTGCAGACTAATAAAATAAGTTTTGTGCCTAAGGTTTATGGGCTACAGAATCATAGAAATTTCTAACAGAAGAAAAACTATTTAGATCCATAAACTCAATTATTTGAGAGAATTCAGGCTCTTTAGGCATGGGGTAATTCACCATGCATCGATAAAGAGTTAAAACACATTAAATTATTTATGCTTTACTACTGTAAAGTTATGTCACAATGAAATAAGTTTAAAGAGAATAGTAATTATAAAAATTACTTAACAAGCCAATTTACACATTTATCAAAGTCCATTAAAAAATTGTTTGTTTCAGAAAAAGGCTAGACAATTGCATAAAATGTAATTGTCAAAATATATACTCAATGATGTATTATTTTACAGTCACAATTCACACTGACCTATAATGTGCCTATAATCTCTCAGAAATAATGCAATTCTAAAAAGAAATCTTGTACAATATACCCCTCTTAATGATACTGGAATAAAAATAAAACAAAAATGTTCCAATGGTGAATTAATCATTAATTATAATATGTGTAAATTACTAATCTTAAACACACACACACACACACACACACACACACACACAGACACACACACACACACACACACACACGATAATATGGAGCTCGGATTCTTCATTAAGAAAGAAATGCCATTAGCTGTGTATACTGATTGCATAAAACAATCATCAGTTAAAAACATAACATTAAAACTTTTTAAAAATACCTGCCTAATTTTGTTTCACCAAACAGCTCTGAGCTGGTTAGCCATATACTTCACAAGACCTCTGAAGGTGTGCTGTGGTACATTACCTAGCATAAGGCACAAGCAGCAGATCAAGCAGTTGTGAGTTGGGGCTTCCATAGATCAGACCCAACTGTCCACATGATGTAAAGGAAAATATGTAATAAGTCCCACGTATTATTGTTGCCAGGTCAAGTTATTCAGTTCTTCATTACCCAACTTTATTAACTGTGTCTATTTCATTCCTTTACAGGAGCCACTGTAACAAACTAACCAGTGCTATTAACTCAACCTGTCATTGGTTTATTGTTATTGTTCATCATTGTGTATATTTTTTGAACAAATTCAAGGATGTCATGATTCAGGAAAAAAAAGGTTTTATTTTTATTTATTGATTTTGCAATGAAGGTTATTTATTTATGATGCAGTTAAGGTTAGCTTTGTTAACACAGGAAAAAATCACAGCCAAAAAAATGGCAGCAATAAAGCAAAAGAACACTGTTTAATTTTTCACTGCCAGAATAAAACATATTTAGTAATAATAATGATATGGGACTTAAATGTCACTATGAAACCAGCAAACATTTCAGAAACAACAGAATAAAATGACAGAGATGAACATGTTAATCAACAGAAGATTCAACAAAAGGAAAGTCAATCAATATAATCACAAAATAAATTTTTATGGCTGTTCTGAAGTGTTCTAAATGGCAAAATATTTTATATAAAGAGACGTTTTCTGGTGTGCACGCATGTTTTCATTACCCATGAAAAAAAAATGTCACCAATTTTATTCTTAATTTCATCATATAATTTTCATCAAGACCACAAACTGCATAGGGTTAATTACATGCCTAACTCAATTACCTCGGGTGCATGTTGCTTGGTAATATACCAACTTAGTAATATATTATCCGCTTTTGCTTTATTTAAATCACATGGAATGGAAGTAAGTGTGTGTGTGTGAGTATGTGTGTGTGCAAGTATGTGTGTGTATTTGTGTGTGTGCTTGCATGTGTGCGCGTGTATGCTATATGCTACAATAATACAAATGATTGTATAAGAGCACAAAAGTCAATATTTTATCATCCCAATCTTACACAACCCTAAAAAGGATTTATACAAATGTAAAACTTAAACACAAAGAATAACATAAATAGATATGAAAAATCTCTAACCAAAAAAGCAAAAAAAAAAATTAGAATTAAGAGGTCTATAGTTAAAAAGTTTATAGTTCATTCTTTCTGGTGGAGTACATTTTTAAAACAATTGATCCCAGTGCATATGTGTATCTGTTTTCTCCATCTGCTTCCTAATCGGATTTGGCACACTCGTGTGCTTCTCTCCTTTACAAATCAGTGGCATATACTCAGTCATTTAAAAAATACAAATCCAAGAATAAGCCTATATATGTGGGAATGGAGAGAAACAGTGACAGGTGGTCCTCACAGAGGATTTCTGCTTGTTGTACTAGCGCTATGCACTACCCATGGATAAGAGTGCACTGGGGTGGGCAAGTTCAGCAGGCACTTTTTCTTCATCTACCCTTACATAAGCAAACAAACTCCTTCATGTCATGGCTACTGCTATTCCTTCAGAAGTGCTTTCACAGTACATGACTTAAGCTTTTCAAGGCCTGGAGAGAGTGGTATAAATCGGCTGCTCCCAGGTTGCAGTAGGGCTGTGGGAAGGTGGAATAGACAAGCTATTGAGAATGGTACCTCCATAGGGCCTCCTGGACGAGTGGAAGTAGGGGTACTGGTAAATGCTGGAGGCATAGCTGGAATAAGGGCTGTAGTAGCTAGGGCTTTGCAGGTCTGTATAGTCGCATGGAGAGCTTGGGAAAGTAGCAGTTGAAGTAGTGCAGCTTTGAGCACCATAGGAGCCAAAGTCTGAGTGAGAAGGTGAGCTGTGAGAGGGCTCACTATAATGACTTGGGCTTAGCTGCTCTGTTTTTATGTGTGGTCTGTGCTGACCCATTTCACTAGATCCAGAGGAAGAAGCAGAGGTGGAAGAGGAAGAGAGGGCTGCTTTGCGGTTCCAGGAAGCCCCGCTGGCCCCGGAGTGGCCGTACGAAGCAGCATAAACACCATGGTTGGTTTCTGAAACCAAGGAGGATGATATTGAGTGCCCATTGACAGGAAGGTACTGATCAAACTCACGCACATCAAAGGCCTCCATGTTGCTCATGACATCTGTACTGAGCTCAGATATGTCTACATTGCTGAAGTCAATGTTCTGACGCCCAGAGTCCAGGAGCCGGCGGCCTTCATTCTTCATGTCTTGCTTTCCGCCATGACCATGATGATGGTCAATTTTAGGAGTTGTTGGTGGTGTTGGTGGCCCATGTGGATGACCTAAAATGCATAGGTGACAAATGTTAAAATCAAAATAAGGGCTGGTATCAGAGGATCAATTATTTTATTTCCTCAATGTTACACTGTATGATTTTCCACCAACAGGGTAACCATCACCCACCTGGATGGTCTGTGTGATGATGATCAGCTAATCCTGTCAAACCACCCATGCCTGGCTCAGCTTTGTACACATGATTGCTTAGCTCTGCACCAGAGTCAGAGTCACTTTGTCCTGGCTTCACACTCTTCCTACGCCTCGGCTGGTACTTATAGTCAGGGTGATCCTTCTTGTGCTGTACCCTCAGTCTCTCTGCCTCCTCTACAAAGGGTCGCTTTTCATTCTCTGATAACAAGCTACAGTACGAAAAAATACATTGTTTTTGTATTTTTTATTATGTTTAAAAAGCATTTTGTCAAACCTGTAAATTTGAAATTGCAGATGCATTCATGTAGGCAATTGAAATATGAAAACTCCACATTTTCAGAATTAGTGGCCATAATCCAATCTTAGAATCTAAACTGCTTCTGATTAAAGTGTGCTACAATTCCAGATATATACGTCCAGATGGACGTCTATGGCAAAGGAATCTATGACAATGAAAACAGCACCTAATAATTTTATTAATAGTGCAGTGAGTAGATGCTTAGATGCTATATTGTAGTACATCTAAAATTACAGGGAATTCGTGGGGGGGGGGGGGGGGGGGTTTGGGGCATTTTCCAGCTCAGCAAAGCCATTTGTGTTTTTCTAAATAAATAAATAAACAAACAAGCACATAAAGCAGAGTAAATTAGTTAAACAGTTTTCAGTAAAAATCCAAGTTATAAAAATGTAATTAACGAGATAGCGCCTTCAACAACAACAATTGTAAGTCTAATTATCTTACCGCCAGAGTTTGCCCAGAGTTTTGCTGAGTTCGGCGTTATGAAGGTGAGGGTACTGATCGGCCAGCTTCCTGCGCGCCGCCTGCGCCCACACCATAAACGCGTTCATGGGCCTCTTCACGTGCGGCTTGCTCTTGACTGAGCCGTTGGCTCTCGCGGGCATCGGAACCAGAGACCAGTCGTAGCCTTTGAGCACCTGGGAAACCGCATCCCGTATACACGCCGGGAACCTGTCATCTTCGTCTTCGTCCATTTTTTTTTTTGACAAGTGCAGCAATCCGTGACTGTCCGATCCAGCCGGCGAAGAGGGCGCGTCGGAATCCGATTCGTCCTGAGACGCCGAGCTAGAAGTACCTGTCGGACTGCACGGTGCGTCCGCTATAGACTTGTCGTGCTCCTCGGTCATTTCTTCGTCCCTCTGGTCAAAATCCTTCTTGATGAGGGTAAAATATTACGCGTATCCCTTACGTGTGGATGATATCGATGATTTAATTCTATAGGAAACTCAGAACCTGTTGTGCAACTCGATCAGTGACAGTCGCTAAAAAGACATTTGCGCGCAGAGGGTGCGTATCACGCCTCTTATTAACCCTCATTGGTGGACCACACTGCCATACTATGTTCCTATTGGTGGAGGATTGTTCCCTGTCAAATGTAATAAAGGGTATTTCTTTCACCGAAAGAAATACTTTGGTTGAGATGTAGTGTACATCAATAACATTAAGTTTTATGACGTGTATTTAAAAGAAATTTACATAGCCATAAAACATTCCGGTTTAACAGGTCGACCCTGTCATAGTGAAATATTAATACATATAAAAACTTTTCATAAATGTAAAATATATGTGATGAACGGTACACAACGGTGAATATTAAAATATACTGTTGAGAAAGGCACAATATATCCTTCTGAAATGAAACATTTTATAATCACTATGTAATAAAATTGTTTAGTATTTATTTACAGCACTTTGTATTTATACTACTTTAACTTGTCACACTTGAACATATAGCATTTTGTAATTTATCCATACACTGTCTTCTTGCATTTAATTTATAAAAAGTGCTTGCACTAGTGTTATTAAAATTACTGTTGCCAGTTGGATAATTGAATTTAGTCTTTAATAAATTATGCCAATATTGATTTTTAAAACAACAGACTCAGACTTTCACAGACTTAAATTAAAATAATTACGGCCAATCAAAAATTAATTGATAGGTCAGGAAAGAAATAGCATAAACATCTGTTTTTTTTTACGGATAATAAGCAATATAGGAGGAGAGAGAGAGAGAGAGATAGACAAATAACAGTTTTGATGTGGAGACACATTTTGTAACAAAAAGGCCTCTATCCACCATTTATATCATAAATGAAAAGTAGTATAATTATAGATTAAAATGTAAAGGGTCACTTTGAAGGTTCCCTTCAATAGGTTCCTGGGTTGAAAAGGAAGTCAACTTCTACAACCATGGAGGGGGTACACAATGTACACATTTCACTTTGAAAGTAACAAACCTAAATGCTAGCAACAGAGACACAATCACCTCCTCTATTTTTTTGTTAGTGTGCCGTGTATTAATATATTGCAAAGTTGAATTTTGCCTTTTACAAGAGTCAAGTCACTTGCAGGCATGTTAGATGCTTGTTTAATGCTTGCAGTAGTTAGCTGGGATAGCAGTGTTGCCAGACACCTGTAAATTTAATTAACCTGGTAAATAAAATAGAAACATACTTTTTCTTTATACTGTATATATATTTTAACTGAGTATGTTGCAACAAGTTGGAAAAGTAAATAAAATATGTAGTAATTTTGTAAAAACAACTAAACATCTGACATAAAGTATCTTGCAATATCTTGAGGTAATTAATGTATTCTTATTTTAATTGATTTACTCTTCTGTTTAAATTAATGTTTAGAAATTTCTGGACATTCATTAGCAATGGTTTGTTTTAGCCTATATAGTTTAGTGTTTATTATCACTATTACATCAATAATTCCCAAGACATTCATATATTTTTTTGGTTCAGTTTGGGTTGTAGCCTGCATAGTTTTTGCTTGGTCACAATGAAAAGTATATAACTGCTATAGCCTACCTTAAGCCTTAATTGGACATTATAGTCCAAACTGAAGTATAAATGTGTCATTTTATACAAAAGTCTCACTAACAGATGTGGTCCATATCCAAACAAATGTTTAACTTCTGTAAGGAACAAAAAGGAATGCTGAAAGGACAGGGGCATCTGGCAGAGAATCGTGAAAGCTCTTGCTCAGCAAAAAAGAAAAAAAAAATCGGCTCAGTTTCAGCTGACAATTAATGGTAGAAAAAGAGGCAACACAGAAGCATAACATTGACCAACAGCTGGTTTCACTTGCCGCCAAGTGGTGGGATCGGGTGGTGGTTTAGATGGGCTCTGGTGTCAGAAGAGGGGAAAGGCAGGAAAAGAACAGTGGTAAAATGAAGCCAGCACTTGACCTTCACTACTCTGGGTGTTGTGGAGAGTCCACTGCACCCCATGCTCTGAGATAGAAAGAGGGAGTGACAAAGAAAGAGTGACTGAGAAAGAGTGACTGAGAGAGAGAGAGAGAGAGAGAGAGAGAGAGAGAGAGAGAGAGAGACTCAAATGAACTTAGAATGTCCCAGTATGGGACGGAAGGTTTTAATTTCAGCCTTTGTAATTCCTCAAAGGGTGGATTTGGTTAGAGACAGACCAAGCAAAGCCTGCAATAGTTTGGTTCTCCCAGACTGTGGTCAGATTTACCCGAATGAGTGCATAACACTCTCCACTTTAAATAATGTACATCCTAGATTGAATTACAAGATAATTCACAGAGAGTTCTTGCCTTGTTTCACTGCTTTTATAAAATCTGTTTGTAATAACTTCTTTGACACATGGAAAATGATAATCAACAATGTGCTTCCCAGACTTCTCACAAATTTTTATGATGAGCTTATGTTGGTGACCCACAATAACTATTGAACATCTCAAAGTAACACATTTACACATTAATTTTAAAAAGTGTTATTTATTTGTTTGTTTGTTTATTTTTTAATGTAGTTTTTGGGCTTAGTTTTCATAATGAAAAGTAGTTTTTAATTTATGTTGTGTAACTGCATGCTTCTGTCACACTAGCATGTTACTGGAGCCTTAACACAAGGATATGAACTCTCCACTCCCTTTGTCTTCTTGCCTTTTTGTTCACCCAGGCAGCCAGAGACAAAGCCAAACCACACACTAAACAAGCTCATACAGCTACTGGGCCACAACACAGCTCTGCGGACTTGGGAGAAATTAAAAATCTTTCTCGGTCTTTTGCTCTCTCTCTCTTTCTCTCTTTTGCTCTACCCCCCCCCCCCCCCCCCCCCCCGTGTGTGTGTGTGTGTGTGTGTGTGTGTGTGTGTGTGTGTGTGTGTGTGTGTGTGTGTGTGTGTGTGTGTGTGCGTGTGTGTGTGTCACTAAACTTCTGCACTCCTACACTTCTTCTGAAATGGAGTTTTTTGGATTATGTAAATAGTTATGCGGTTGACCATATTTTGCTAATTTCTTTTATAAAAAGTCATGTTACATTCTTTAAAGTTAAAAAATATATAAAGGGAACATGTTTCAACCTACCCTCTCCCTGTCCTGGAATAAACAGTTAATGTCTTCTATGTCTGGAGCATGGCAGATGTGTTTTGCACATCTGGACAATACACTAGAGGACTGACCTGCGGATGTTCAAGCAAGCTAGCCATTTGACCTTTACTAGTACTAATCATGTCCCACCCCCAATCAGTTTTTGCAAGTTAGGCTATCCCATTGAGCCATGACCCCTTATTTCCCTAAATACACTCAATAAAACATGTATTAATGAGGTGTTCACCAGGCCAGGTTTTATTTAAACCTATTAAGAGGCACACGGAGATCCTCAGAGAGAGGTGCAGACGGGCATTAGGTGGTATATGCTGAAGGAAACAATTAACACAACTTGCATAAAATAAATGATCCTGAAACATTTTTTTCCAATTGCATGAGGAAACCATTTCAAGTAATTCCAGATTTTTGGTGTGGGGAAAAGGGAGGGCTGCAGTGTACCATGTTGTTTCAGATCTTGTCCTCTGAACAACCATAAAGCATTCTTATTGTCAAATCAAATATTTTAAAATATATATTAACAAAAATATACTATAGACTAAATAGACATGACCAATGTCCAACCATTTATGTAAAAAGATCATCCATTTATATATTTATTTTGCCATATTTGCCATCATTTTAAAAGCGTTTTGCATTACTGACTAAAATTACTGCAATGCAGAAGCATTTTGTGAAATATCACCTGATGCAACCATAGATAAAAGACAAAATATTGTCAATATTATGATCCCTTTTCCCATCACTCATACCCAAGGCCCAGAGATACTTGAACACATATACCTGGGATAGATTCTCCCCCTCACTTATAGGTGCATGACATCTTTTTCTGGAAGAGAACCATGGCCTCAGATTTAGAGGTGCTGACCCACATCCTGACTGCCTCACACTCAGCTGCAAATCTTTCAAGTGCACGTTAAAGGCCCTCCTGCAATAAGGCCAAAAAGACATCATCTGCAAAAAGCAGGGATGTCAACTCCAAACCAACATGCTAGACACTTATTAACTGCAGCTACATCTTTGAAATGCTGTCTATAAAAATCACAAACAGGAGCGGAGATAAGGTGCATGGAATGTAACTCGCATTGTTCCTCCTGAGACTAAATTTCATTTATCAGTCTTAGCCGCCTTTCCAGTACCCTAGCATAGTACAGTATTTAGCTTGAAGACTGAGGAGCGTGAGATACCAACCACCACTCCCGTTTACTAATACAAGACACTGTAGGCCAAGATCCATGCAATGCTGCAAACACAGTCAACCACAATATTTAAACAACATTGTGCTTCAGTCCTATCTGCTGTAAGGGAGGAATGTCACTCAGGTTCAGGAGATCCTCAAAGTGCTCCTTCCGATTCTTGACAATGTGGCCAATTGAGTTTAACCACTCTTGCTGAACAAGAGCTTGGGTAATGTCTCTTTTCCACTTATTAATCTGCCAAACAGTTTTCCAGAACAGTTATGAGGCTTCTGCTCACTTGCTTGCCACAGATTTTGCTTCTACAACTGTGATTGCCATGGCATTTATTTGGAAGCTGGAGCCTTGACAAGCACTTTGACAGGCATTAACAAGCTTTTGACTACAACTATGTGTAGCCACTACCAAATGATTAGGATTCATTCAGATTCCATGTCACCTACGTCCTCTGAAATGTGAGAAAAGCTCTCTCAGAGTTGGAAATTAAAATAATTTTGTATAAAATTCTACAGCAGTTGTTCTCAGTGAACCAAAACTACTACTTGTTTGGGTCTGCGGTCTGTCTGGCTGTCATCCATGCCAGCTGATCCAACTAATCAATAGGTCATGATTAATGGACATTCTCTAAAAGATGAGAGTGAAATTAAATAAAAAGTCACCATTGAAAACAATAACCATAATGAAATGTTTTATATTTTTATTCAATTTTTTCTCTTCTACAATAAAAGCCTAGTGAACGAGGGATGAATGGACAAATAATTGTTTAATAAATTTTGTCTTTCTAGTCAATAATCTGCATGCATGTATTTTATTCAAACTTATTCTCTGTTTTTAATTAATTTTAGTGAAATTGACATTTGAAATTAAAATACGTTAATAACAAAATGTGGCCTGATGTGTAGGATGATGTGTAGCATGATGTGATTTAATTGTTAGTGTATTATAAAATGCAAAATAAAATGTAGGTTATTGTTTATGACAGTTGTATGCATTAGTAAAACTAGACTAAAATGGTTTTATTGACTCAAAACAGACTAAAACTAATAATGGGTAAAAAACTAAAGTGTGAATAAATCTAATGTATCTAATATATCTGTAATAAAATTCCACACTAAGACTAAAATTAAATCAAAATAAGCTGCCAAAATTAAAGCTGTTTTTTTTTATTCCAAAAAAAAAAAAAAAAAAAGGCAAAATGGTTTACATCACTTGATTCACTAACATCAAACTTCTAAGAAGTCCCAAATCTCCCTGTCAACAATATAAAAGCAAAAATCACAAGGTAGACTAGAAAAATTCCAACACTTCTTAGGAAATCAATTACAATATTTGGGCAAAAGGACATGTACAACAATGAAAAACAACAATTTAACTGCTTCCCTACAGGGGAAAAAAATAAAAGAATAAAAAATAATTAAAATAATGCAATGTGGGAAGGGAAAAAAGGCACCCAGGAAACCACTGCACTGATTGATTGATGGGCGAGGAGAGCAAATGCACTAAAATCACAAGAACGATGGAGACTGACAAAACAGATGCCAGTGATGCAGACCCAGCTGAAAGTGCAATGCTATCAAATTCATATAAAGCAAACCCCTGTCCATCTTTAAGCGACCACTTTGATTTCAAGCACAAGAAAGGCAACAGCTGTATTATGCAAAGTAAAAAAAAAAAATTAGTTTGAGATTTATATCTTCTTGTCTTTTTTTGAAAAACATTAGAATCCCCCATCCCACCCCTGACTGGTAACTGTACTTGTACTTCAGCAAAATTTCACTGTTACTTGAGTAGAAAATTTTATTACTCTTTCCACCTCTGATATATTGTTCAAAATAAAGATAAATTAATTAATGTAACACATCTGCACAGCCATGTCTTTGCATATCTTGGATGCCTTCAGGATTTTTTTTCCAATGTGAAAAGGAATAAAAATCAGGAAAGATTATTGACTTAGGAGATGTGTCCAAATCCAAACCTTTGACTGGTTATATATATATATATATATATATATATATATATACCAATGGATGGTTATATTTCAACAATTAGGAACCATATCTAAGTATAATGCTGGGTATGCAGGGACACTTATACTGTATATGTGTAACATGATTGCCTACATTTGAATTTCAAACTGCCAAAAACATTATCAGTTAAGACATCAAGATCTGAGCAAGTGCAATGCTCAGAGAAATACAACAAAATGAAAGAGTTGCATCTTAAACAATACAGGCCTCACTGAGCCTGTTAAACGTTAAAGTCCATGACAGCACATTTGGAAGAAGACCTAACAAGTACCGTTTGTTTGGAAAGGTTGACAGGAAAAAACATTTTCTGTCTAAAAACAACATGGAAGCATGACTGAAGTTCAAAAACTGCACCTGAACAAGGCACAAAGGTTTTGGAACAGTTTCCTATAACACCAGAGTGAAGTTGTTTGGCCTTAATGCCCAGTCCCATGTTTGGCAAAAATCAAATAGCAATTCAGCAGAATCACCTCATACTCACTGTATCGCACATCAGTGGAGGGGTGATGATTTGGATTTGTTCTGCAGCCACTGGATCTGAGCACCTTGTAGTCACTGAGACGACCATGAATTCCTCTGTGTACCAGAGTATTCTAGAGGCAAATGTGGGGTCATCTGCCTGAGAGCTTTTGCGAGTCATTGGGTCTTGCACCAGGGCAATGGGTCAAGGTAATGATGCGAAGCATACCAGCAAATCTACATCAGAATGTCTAAAAATAAAAGAATTAAGGTTTTGGCATGGGTCTAAGTCCAGACCTCAACCCAATTGAAATGCTGTGGTGGGATATTAAGATAGCTGTGCATCTTAAGAACTGAAGCAATTTTGTGAAGAAGAATAGGCCTAAATTTCAGACAGTCAGTGATGAGAGAAAGTCATACAGGTAATGATTGCACTTGCAAGTTATTGCTGTTAATTGGGGATCTACAAGCTACTGAATCATGGGGGTACTTCGAATTGCCCACTTTGTGTTTTTTCCTTTTGGCTTCATTTTTGTTAAAAAATAATGAAGCAGTGAAAAAAGTAATACATTGTTATTCGTCTGTTATTGTTATTAAGTTGTCTTTGACTCATATTGAGACACAAAAAAATTTAAAGGGTGGTACTGTATATTCTGAATGTAGTTTAATAAAATTAATATGAAACTATATAAAAAGGGACTTGACTTTTTTATTTTCGGGAATTGTGTTTACAAATGAAATTTGTCCACTCATGAAGCCACAGATGGTACAAGGGAAAGTCAGCTGCACTACAGCTCTGCCTGAAAGTCAGTTGTATACCTGGATAAAATAGATATCTTGTCATTTTTAAAGTGGAACCAAATCCAAAGGGATACAATGCTGTCTTGGCATTATATTAAATGGTTTTATTTTTCTAGATTCACAAAGATTTTTTTTCATTGTTACCCTCATTACTTCTAATAGTAGGTGCAAAATGTGTAATTTGCTGCAGGGTGGGTTTTTCCTCTTGACTACTTCACTTTTTCAAACCGTTGCATCTCTAATAGCTACTGAAGTTCCACTGCATGCAAATGTAAAGCCTTTGACAACAGACATCACTATCTGTGTTGGTTTTGAATGACTGTGTATTCAAACCTTAATATTTGCATCATTTTATTTTTTTTTCTGACAGTTTGTTCCTTTGATGCTATTGTTTTAAAATAATATATTTGTTCAAAATTTCTTTCTATTTCTATTTTGTATTTATGTGCATGTTGCAGCATGGCCTGGGCACCAATCTACATCCTATGTCAGGCCATAAATATTGGAAATAAGAGTCATGATGCACATATTCTCTGCTCTATAAAGAGTTTAAAGGAATAAAGGAGGAGCTATATGTGCTGACCTTTATGAAATGGAGCACAGTAAGTTCTCGTTAGCTTCATGGTTCATATGAAGTAGTGAAGAGACTTTAATGCTCTGCTATGTTGCATTTATTTATGCTTAGCATATTATCCAATAACATTTTATTTATTATTATTCATTATTCATAGCCTGGCCAATCATTAACTAAGACTCATTTGTAGGTTTATTTTGTTACTTTAGAACACAAAAACTACACTAGAGCATAAACGTTTGATACCGGCCTACCACATGCTCTTAGTCAGCTTACAACTATTGGTAAATACTTATTTTAGTTCTTTCACCTCAAACGTTATTATTGTTATGAACATCAAATATTACACAGTCAGCACCTCAAAATTATTCACTATTAACAGTGTTAAAATATAATTATTACATATTTATATATTATATATATTCAAAATCTGTAGCTCAAGAATAACATTATAGTACAAAGGCTATGCCGGGTTAATTTTTCCTATTCATTTCATTGCTAATTCAATACTAACATTTGGTGCAATAATATATTATGCTAGTTATGCAAGCTGCTACCTCCAGTGCGCTCTAATGACAACCCTTGAGACAAATTTGGGAGACTTTAATATCCTCCATAAATTTCTTGCAAATTAGCTACATATGCACTCTTGTCTGCATACCCCATTTACTCTTAAAATGCCACTGCTGGTTTTTGTTTATTGCATAAGAGTATTTCTGTCACATTCATTTCTCCTGTACTTTATAAAACTTTAGTATTTATAAACAAAAAGCAAGTATAAAGCGAGTAATATACCATCTAGACATTCTTATCGTTTTCTTTTGTACTGTATATTTAACTATGCACACTACTTGCTTTTCTGAAACAGTTAAAAACATGTCAAGTGTCAATGTCAAGTGCATTTGCAAAACACACTATGCACCACGATGAAACTGGCTCTCATGAAGACCATCTCAGGAAAGCAAGACCAAAACTTGCCTCTACTGCAGAGACGTTTGTTACCAGACACCAACGGAAATCACCAACTGACAGCACTTTAGATTAAAGCCCTTTAAAATAAGGTAACTCTGGACTCATCAAAGGTTTCAACGCTCAAGCTTTATGGTCCCAAGCAAGTTTAGACCTATATTATATTAAAATATTATAACCAAGTGTTTTTTTACAATGCAACTTCACAAGCATTTAAGCAATCTACGCTCATGGTTATTCATGCAGTAGTTCTCCAATTAAAGGCAAGTAAGAGAGTGCTTATCTAAAGCATTGTTTTGGCCAGGCAGTGTATGTCTATAGATGTGTATGTATGTCAAATTATTTTTGCCCACAGTGTATGCATAAGGTCTCACAGATAACTTCTGGACATATCACAATATGTATTTGGAAGCTAAAAAGGTTGACCAGATTTCTTATGTAAGCCAGAGACCTATCTTCCCCCTCCACTGCTCTACATACACTGCATGTATGGTTGTGTGTTATGCTCATGGTCCCAAGCACTTTTCTGGGTTTACCGCTTAGTCAAATGGGCCTTTGACTTTGCACCAACAAAATTAGAAATGCACCTACTCTCACACAAACAATCCTGTATGTGCCACATTTGCAAAATCCAGGTTTGCAAGCTGCCAGATGATGCAGAGTTTAAATATTTGACTTTTGCATGTAAAAAAGATGTCACTTTGTATGTATTATTCCTTAAACAGCACTTTAGTTTTGTATTGTATATGAAGACATTTCTTTTTGGTACACATACAAAAATGGCTCACTTGTTTCTCAGAATTTTTTTTTTTTACATAAAAGACATAAAATGCCATGTTTCTTTCTCCCCTCATCTCTCTCCCCTATGCTGCTCTGGTCACAGTTGTGTGCGTTTGCCTCAGGGAGATCACAAAGAAGTGCTTTGTGAGAGGATGCAGCTGCCGAAATCTGACTACATCCAGCTGAAGAGAGAAGGGAGCAGGTGGGTCAACAGCATGACCCCTCTGTTCTCTGAATTTCGGTCTGCCTTGTCCTTCAACACGCACACACACACACACACACACACACACACACACACACACACACACACACACACACACACACACACACACAATAAT
>JAAGKR010000738.1:114283-160288 GCA_011419295.1 Clarias macrocephalus | reverse complement strand
CACAAAGTATGGAACGGAAATATCCTCAATAGCTGACCAAGATTAACCAAGATTGACCAAAATTAAAGTTAACCATCAGATGGAAAATTGATGCTTAAATTTTTCTGGCATTCTCAAGGGCCATTATTGGAACATTATCAGGAGAAAAATAACAGTGCTCATTACAGTGAGATGCTCATTGAAGAGCTGAAGTCTAAACTTTAGATTAAACTCAAAGGACTGCTATCCGAGGGCGTTGTTATTCAAGACTTTTATTGTCATATATACCTAGGTACAATAAAATTCTTATTTTGTCTTAGCCTCTCGAGAACAAGGAGATAGAAGGGCAGTGAACAATAAAATTACAGTAAAAGGTAAAAAAAGGTAATAATAAATAAATACAGAAATAAATAATTTTAAAAAAGTAGAATAGAATTTTTTATTAACAGCATAAACCGTTTCCTAGTACATTCATGTCTCCACACTTCTGCCCATGTTGTTGACACTCAATCCTCCCTATACTCCTGATCTTGGTCCATTGAACTTTCACCTATTTGGTCCCCTGAAAGCAGCCCTCAGCAAATTCACGTTTGATGAAGAAATGTACAACCTGCAGTTCAGCCTGAAACTTTTTTAATGAAGCAATACGAAAGCTTGTTGACAGATGGACATCAAGTGTACTGAAAAGCAAGGAGAGTGTATATGATGTATTTGTCTTTTCTAAATGTTAATTAAAAGAAATTCTGTAGCCAGAGTGTGGATAATTTTTTACTCATCTTGATAAACCATCATATTAACATTATAAACTGATTGGAATGGTAAAGATTGGTTCTTATATCAGTGTGTTTTTATATTTAAAAGACAAGGGGGAAATTTTTTACAAGCTACTCTTGAATATATTGTTCTAAAAAGCAGGAAGAAGTGTTAACAAGCTTAACCTGTTACCAGGTTGTACATCTGTGATCATGTGTGTTACCTGGTATCAGGATGCAGGGCTTCCAGGGCCCGCTCCAGTGCTTTAGTAAGGAGAGTTTCATCTTGCAGCATCTGACCAATCACAGCCTCTGGAAGCTCCAGCAACATTCCTGCAGCACAAAAGCTTCCAGAATGCATTGTATACACACACACTGCAAATTCACTGACATACACACAGGGCTATTTATAGTCGTTCATTCATTTATATTGCATGCACATTTTTCTTCTGCAGTTACATTAGTACCTGTTAGCTTTGGAGCCATATCAGGGTGTTTAGTATAAATGAGGTCGTACAGTTTCTCCCCAAGTGACTCCAGATGCTCTTGATTTTCCATCACGTGTGCTTATTGCGTTAATGTGTGCGCGTGCACCTATTTAATCGCTAAAGTCATTATAAAGCAAGCTACCTGATACCACACGAGTGTGCTAACATTTCAGCCAGAAGATGAATTATACAAGGAGCCAAAAAATAAACAATGTCACGACGACATGGACTGGAACGTAAACGTATTCATAATGTCAGCTAAAAGCTTGAAAATGCTTGACTAAGTCACTGTACTCAGCAGTAAAAAACTAGACGGATATACATGATACAAAGTTTATTAATCATTAATTATATATTGCGCTCTATTAAACATATAATGTACTATATATAACGTAAACGAAATCATGCTATATCCCACACTATCAGCTAACTTAATAACAATTACGAATGCACTGTTATTTACAGCTGTGAAAGCGCGTCGCTCGCCAATGACGTGTACATGACGCAAAAATCTGACAAAGCCAAATCTGAAAGCTTTTTATTCGGCATATTCTTCCGCGTCACGCTGAAATAAATAGTTCTTTATTTAATAATATTTCACAAGCCATAGCATCGTACATGTGTACTTGCAATAGTATTAATAGTCAATTTACAGCATTTTATCACGCCTTACTTAAAATAAATGCTTTAATTTGTATTTTCTTTAAGGCGTAAGGATCTATATAGCTTTGACCGGAACCGGAACTCCCTCCTTTCTCTCCCTCTTCCCCTGCTGGAAAAGGTAGCGTGGTCGGCTTGTGCAGTCTGTAATATACTTCAAAAACATATTTATGTTCTGAAGTCGGGTGTTAATCGCACTTTTACTTGTGTCATAAGGTATAAAGTTTGTTATAGGTAATAAGGCGAAGTTGTTTTGAAGCTTTTAAACGTTTTATATGAAAAATCCCCGTCTTCACGGAGGCCTCTCGTTCGTGAGGTTATGCTAAGCTAAGTTAGTTAGCGAGCCCGAGCCCCAAATGCTAACAGTTTAGGTTTACACATTTCTCTTCATTTTTCAGTTTTAAGCTTAACCGACGCCAGCTGTTTTTCTAAGATTTTCTTTATATATTCTGTTTTGCTGTAGTGTACGTATAGAAATGGCTGTGAGTGTAGTTATTGTTAATACCCGGTATTGACATGTCGAGTGAGCTGTAACGTTGCTCTCTGGCTTGATGCACGCGCCATTTGGCTGACAATACCTGCACCCCTCTTCTAGATTTACCAGAAATAACTAACGAGATTTTTACAAGACTCATTCAATATTATATATGTAAAAATTTTTATTAAATGTGAGAATAAAAATTGAGAATTGGTGACATGAAATTTAGAATAGGTTGTGGTGTTGATTAGTCTTTCCTCCACTCTCATTCAGGAATTGCCACCATGTCGTCTCACCTGCAGTGGATGGTGATCAGGAACAACTCCAGCTTCCTTATCAAGAGGAATGGACAGACCTACAGCACTGTAAGTAACCACGACTTTTTGCAATGAAAATGATAACCTAAGTATCATGGACCTGTAGCATAACATTTTGCAGGGCTCAGCAAGTGTGTACAGTGTATTTGCCATCAAAGTGCACATTCATATGCTGTTATACATTGCCTGGTCAAAGAAAGCTAAACACTAGGATTTAATTCAGTCACTTTTAGCGTTTATTACAGCACATTCTGGTGGTCAGCTCGTGTGAAAGTGATTTCCTGAAACAGTTCAAATGACAACCTTTTTAATTAATGTGAGTCCTGGAATATGCTTGTGCCATCAGGAAAGAAAAACTCAGTTGATGTAATACCCTGGTCATTCAGGTCAACAGACTTCATTTTGTCAATTTTGCTGAGCATAGACCTAACCAACAGACGCAACCCTAGGTTATAACTGCCTCCAGAGGCTTGTACAGTGATCGCTAAGCATGAGGAGTGCATGACTTCATGGGCTTTCTTTCTTACCCTTTAGCACAATCTTTCAAGGTTTTGTTTTGATAAATGGTTCTTATCTAGTTTTTCTAACTTCAAATCTCCTCGTTTTTTTGTTGCTAGATGCAGCCCGATAATTTGATCCTTCTGAAATAACTTTTTCCCAACTTTTGTAGTTTTTTTTTTGTAGTAAGCCATGTAGTGAAAACTTTATGCTGCATCCAGGCAGTGTTTTCTCAGATACTGTTCAGGTTAAAGAAATCACTGAGGGGAATGAGAAGTTCAAATTCGATACATTTAAAACAAAATCTTTGACATTTAAATTCCTGTTCCCATCCCTTTTGTAATGGTAAAGCTGAAATTTGTCCTGATGAAGGTTTTTTTTTTTTTTTTTTTTTTTGCCCCCCCCCCCCCCCCCCCCAAAATATATTTTTTAAAAACTTGTGTTGATATTGTACTTTAAAATTTACATTTCATTCCACAAAAAAAAAAACATGCACAATTAACACACTTCATATTTTGTCTGTTTCAGGAGCCAAACAACCTGAAGGCCAGGAATGCATTCCGCTTTAACGGCCTTATTCACCGCAAGACCGTTGGTGTAGAGCAGGCAGCTGATGGCAAGGGTGTCGTTGTTGTCCTGAAGAAACGTGCAGGTGAATCCATTTTATCACACTGTAATGGTGAATTTAGTCTTGCTGGTGTAGAAGCTAGGTATAAAAATTTTTTATACCAAATAGTTTAAAAGTGAGAGAATTCATAAGTACTTTACATTTAATATGTGTTCAGGATTTATGGCATATAAAATGTATTTAAATATGAGTCTGTTAGAGGATTGGAACACAAGAGTATGCCTCTGAGACACTTGGATCACAGTGCGAAGAAATATTTTGTATTGAGTTAAAGTTTACAAACCAGTGAGGTTTTACTTGATCACATGTGTAACACTTCAAACAGCCCACATACATAATTCAGATCTGCATATTGTATTGTAAAATGGCCACAAATGTAACCAATTTGTGGGATTATTGCACATTGAAAATCTGTAGATTGTTGCGTTTCTGGTTTATTGCACATGTGGGCGGTTTCTGTTATCAGGTGTTATGACCTGTTCTCCCTCTTATAACCTACTGATCAGTTGACTTTTACCCACTGTGGTACCACTTCTCTCCAGTGGGGCCCTAGTGTTGGGATTTTCTTTCTTTCCTTTTTTTCTATTTTTGAAAATGTTAGGTTTATTGGGTAGGACTGTTGATTTTATGCAATTGGAGTAATGTTTTAAAACTGATCTATTCTCAGGTCACCGCAAACCGGCGAAAGCATACGAGAAGGTCACAATCAACAAGAACTCTCGCACCACTCTGAACCGCCTGAGGAACATTATCCGCAAAAACAATTACAGGAGGGACCTCTGCATGGTGAGGACACATTCAAACTTGTATAGAATGGGTGTGTGGGGGAACCTGAGAGTACTTTACAAGATTACATTGACATTTTCTACTATATAAAGTTCTAAACCACTTCAGTTTCCTGAACTGAGGTTTTCCTTTTCCATGGTTCTCAATTTATGTAAAGTTCAGAATTTTACAGTCTGGTTACATGTAAAAGTAAGAATTTTTACTTTTGAGGATTCTGGTTTATAAATATTGAAAGATGACACCCTGCATACATCTAAATTTATTACCCAGTAAATTAATAGGGGGAAAAAAAAGTGTACCAACCAACTATGTTTTACATGGATAACTTTATCAATTTCTCTACACCAGTGTCCATCACCTGAGCTAAACATCTTGTCTCATTTAAACACAAGCCTTATTGTTGTTTCTCAACCGCTCTCTATTCATGCTTGCTCTGCTGAGGAAATGATCGCTGAATAATTCAGGCCATTTTATTCATTTAAATTTAATGTTGGGTTATTTAAACTTTGCCTTCATCTTGTTTGAGTGTGATGGCATTTTTCCAATTGCGCACTTGTGTGAGAATCTCATTTATAGAGGTCTAAAACATCTTAAGACTCCTAATGTATTTGTTGACCTGCCAGGCAAACAATACAGAAAAAGTTAGGATGTCGATTCAATTCAGATTAACAATTTTTCTTTAAGATGTTCAATATGAGTTTTCCAGACATTTGATGGGGTTTCCCAGACAAACTCACACTTTAATTTTTTTATAGTATAGACTATTTAAGTGAGCACTTGATTTAGATTGGACTTAACCAGTCTTTTATTCTGTCCCTCTCTCTCAGGCTGCTCTGAGGCGTGCCAGCGCCATCCTGAGGAGTCAGAAGCCTGTTGTGGTGAAGAAGAAGCGCTCCAGAGCTGCCAAGAGTGCATAAACATGCACACACCCACAAATGCTTAATAAAAATTTTTTGGTCAAATACTTCACTCTGATACTTGTCGTCTTTTGGATTTTATTTATATTGTGTCTTAATCAAACTATATTAGGACCAAATGGTCCTGCTGTATGGTAATGGTGGGTTACTGGCTACTGTTGTAAACATGATTTATGGTTGCCTTCTTTTTACACTGGCAAGTAATTTTAGGTTGGACACAGTATCTGCACAGTAAATACCATCTCATATTCCACTACTAACTTTGTCTAATGGGTTGCTTTTTCCAGTTCTGTGCAAACCCATGCACATGCTTGCATTATATGAAGCAATATTTAGCAGGTTTATCTGCTGAGGGTATCTTGTCCCAGTGGTCTGTTCACTTCAAGGTTAAACCACAATATGTTGATTTGACATGCATGCAAAGAGACTGCGAACAAAGTTGCATGTTCTGACCACACTGCTCCTAGCCTATGAGGTTGGCCTTTGGTGATATCTCTATTCAGGAGAGGAACTGATCAATAGTGTGAAATCGTGATCATGCTTGTATTGCTTGGACATTTTATTAAATGCTCAGAACCACTGTTCCAACAAACTTAGGGGCAACTGCTGTTGTCAGCTTTCATCAGCCACCATCCTCGGCAAACACTGATCTCTCATTGGATAGAATAGAATGTGAAAGTATTAACATGAACTAAACTCTTTGATGGTTTGGTGGCCAGTATTCTTGAATCTAGCTTTAGAGATAGGAAGTTGGGTAGACTTGTGTGTAAACATCACACTGATGGTCAGAACCATAGTTTATATCCCTGTAACACTGTCATTGGGAAACACCCTTTTTATTACCAGGTATGGGTATGATTAGGGCCTTTACTTTGGAGTGGATATGGGCCAATGAAATGCCTACCAACTTAACTGTTCCTCCTGCTCTGTACCCCCCAACCACCGGAGTAAAGTTATGGTGAAGTAGGCAGGCACCATGCAAACATTTGGAAGATATCAAGGGCTTCTTTGGCATTATGTATATAAATTAAAACATAGGGACACTCCATAACCTGGTGAAATGAATATAGTAGCACAACTTTCTATCTAGTCACAGCGTTGCTCTGATTAGGGAGGAGAAGACTTCATACTTGATGTGTGGGTAAACATGCATGGGTGAGCCCAGTGGTAAGGATATCCATTGAAGAGCAGGTCAGGGCCGAAAAATTATTCGGCAGGTAAGATGTCAAATACTAAAATGTTTTGCAGTTACAAACTAGGGGGAGTACAGTGGATAGCTCCAGGGTCCTCGGGTTGATGGAATTTGCATGTTTGTTTTGATTTCCTTTGGGTTCTCCAGTTTCCTCTATCTGTCTAAAATAAGCAGCTAAGCAGACTTTGGCAAGTTAGCATTCGCTTTGAATAAGTGTGTAAGAATGGTGCCACCCCACCGTTCAATTCCTGCAGTGTTACCAGTCTTTGAGATCCATCATGTCCTTGACCATGACAGAAGGTCATTTCCTGAATTAATTTTCTGCCAACAATTCTGGGATGTTGGAACCAACAAAATGGATGTTTAAAATCCTGATTGATCTCTGTGTGAGAGCAATAAAGTGCTCGATAGTCACGTTTTTGATCAAACCCTCTATCAGATCAATAATGTGTCAGTGTGATGCAATCAGCATTTTATTCGGAGCTGAGAGCTCTGTACAATTGGATAGCCAGACATTCGTGTCCTGCATGGATAGCATGTATCTACTGCGAGCCCTGTGTTTGTGTGTGTTGGTGTTCATGGGTGTAAATTGCCATGCATTTGAGCTGCAGGATACGATCCATGCTCTAATAGAGGAGAACATCCGTCTGCATGATCAGCTGGAGAACCTCACAGCCACTCTGAGAGAACTGCGGCAGCTTCTGCTTCATCACAATAATGGTATCTATCTATCTATCTATCTATCTATCTATCTATCTATCTATCTATCTATCTATCTCAGTTTTTATGGAATAAAACATTATGAACCATTAAAGTTATTGCTAAAATTATGGCTATTCTCATTTTCAGGAAATCATTTCAATTTGCTTTCAACCACTTTTAAGAACAAGAAATCGTCATATGACGACACTTATCTTCAGAAAGAGAAAAATCACTCTCAGACTTCAGTTGTTTATCAGAAGAATATACAAATTTTGTTTATGCTGATTTGCATTTCTATACAGCATGAACTACCCAGCTTTAAAAGTAGGATGAGTGGGACCTCCACCAAAATTGGTGTGAAAATGAATTATAAAATCAAAGGACAGATCAAACAAAAATACCCAGACAGGACTGACATGCCAGCATGGGAGGCTGGCACGGTCTGGCACTGCATACCTGAGAGAAAACATTCAGTGATGATACTGAAAAAAAAAATGCACAGCAGCACTTTCGGCAAGAAAACACATCTCAAAAAAATGTTTTCAGCTTAAACAGCGCTTTGTCTCCTTAGTGCCTCTGAACCGTCCATGCTGTGTTTCAATCTAACAATCTAACAACATCTAAGCGTCTAACACAACTGCTCTAAAACCCCTGACAAAGGCACTACTTGACATGTAGAACAAGGGATCCTAGGAGATCAACAGTTTCTGAAATATTCAAAACAGCCCATCTGACACCAACATCCATAGTTCATAGTTGAAACCAGTGTGACTACACTTGTCTTCCCAGTCTGATGTTTGATGTGAAGCTCTTGACTTGTATCTGCATATTTTGATGCACTGTACCGGTATCATGTGCTTGGCTGATTAGATAAGTGCATGAATGTGCAATTGTACAGAAAAAGGGGGCATCGAGTCTTTTGCGTTATAAAATATAATCACAAATGCAAATGTTCCAGGTATTTTTTGTATTGCTACTATGAAAGTGCTATGCTCATGATGTATGCACTGAAGGATGATCTGTCAATTTTTGTCATTTAGGTCACAATCATGAACATGATGCTGATTTGCAACGCCGTTGGCAAGAATGGTCACAGAACAGTAAGTGTGTTTCTGCCACAACAATAAAACTGGATTTCAAACGCTTACTATATTTGTATTTTCTTCATTTATTTCCATTCATACGTATATACAGGTGTTGGACAATGAAACAGAAACGCCTGGTTTTAGACCACAATAATAATTCATTAGTATGGTGTAGGGCCTCCTTTTGCGCCCAATATAGCATCAATTCGTCTTGGGAAGGACCGATACAAGTCCTGCACAGTGGTCAGAGGGATTTTGAGTCATTCTTCTTGCAGAATAGTGACCAGGTCACTACGTGATGCTGGTGGGGGAAAACGTTTCCTGACTCGCTCCTCCAAACACCCCAAAGTGGCTCATCTATTATATTAGATGTGGTGACTGTGCAGGCCATAAGAGATGTTCAACTTCACTTTCATGTTCATCAAACCACTCTGTCACCAGTCTTGCTGTGTGTACTGGTGCATTATCATCCTGATACACGGCACCACCTTTAGGATACAATGTTTGAACCATTGGGTGCACATGGTCCTCCAGAATGGTTCGGTAGTCCTTGGCGCCCATCTAGCACAAGTATTGGACCTAGGGAATACCATGATATTGCAGCCCAAACCATCTCTGATCCATTTCACTTTTTGCACCATTCAAATAGTTTATTAGGAATCTCACCCCCGAACTGTGCTTATGTAATTATGAATATGTTTTATGCCTTTATTCATGAGAGATTTCATCACAAGGCCCAGGTTGCCTTGAACACTCCTTGTACACAGGGTGAAAATTAACTAGGCAATATTTAAGGCTATAGAACTTGTAGTACCACTAGAGCACCACCCCATGGTGCACCACCCAGTTTTTCTTTTACCGTGTGTGCGTGGTTAGACCAGCATTTCCCAGCATGTTGGCTGGGATGACGCAGACCTCATGAATGGCCTCCAAGTAGTCCGGATGTCACTCCATGTGATTTTTTTCCCCTGACGGGCTACGCGAGGGAGGAGGTGTACAGGACAAAGCCTCACACACTGGAGCGCTTAAAAGCACAGATTCAGTAGGTTCTCAACGTTATCCCAAACGACTTCTTTCTGAAGACCATGCATTCTGTCCCGGGCTGTTTGAGGAGACTATGTCCTATGTAATAAAGTATATGTACATTTTGTTTAAATAAATTTAATAGCAGAGTTAATGCCTAGTTACTTTTCACCCACGCTGTATAACTAAATACCTGAGACCTTGAGTCTAAACTTTCCATTTCATGTTTAAAACAGTCACCATGCTGCTGTTACGACTGAACCAGAAAAACCTAACACACACACATACACACACTTATCAATATGGAAAGCACACAGATTTTCCAACACACATAGGATGGAGGGACCAATCGATCAACCTCTCCCTGTGCAAATCCATTAACAGTCATACAGATTCAAGCTCTTTTCCTTTAATAGACTTCCCCATTGGTCTACCAGCTCTGACAATTTTTCGTCATTTTTTGCCCTTTTGTATTGTTTATACTGGCACAGTTAAAATGACAATGTTGCCTTTTATTAATGTGTTCCTGCTAACTGCATGCAATATTACACATACGTCAGTGCAGTTTCCATTTGTTATTTTTCCAAATAAATGTTGTTTGAATCAATAAATAACCTTTTTTTCTGAACACTTAAAAGTTTCTGTACAGTCTGAAAGTGTGTGTGTGTATGTGTGTGTGATATCTTGCAGACATCAGCCCAGGGACTCGTGTGTTGCTGGAACAGGCACTGTGTGGACATGAGCTTCATGGATTCGCCACTTCAACTGCTGACCGGATCTCTACCTTCCTTGCATACACCTTTATTATTCTAACATATGTACTGCTATGAGCAAAGAACACACACACTCTCTCTCTCTCACACACACACACAAATGCCTATGTACAATATTTCAGTTTCATATACAGTAAATATTTGGACACAGGTGAAATTATTGTATTAGCCTCTTTTTCAATACGCTGCGATTAAATAATAAGTATGCTCTCAGAGTGCAGACATTCAGTTTTAATTTGAGCATATTTACATGTCAAGAACAGTGTTAAAATGAAAGCATTTCTCATATGATCACCACCACCACTCCCCATACATGGCCAGGTGTGTGTGCTATTTAACTTTGGAATCTCTTCTTGGTAACTCTTGATAAATTCAAACCCATTCGAGAGACAGAACAAAAACATTAGGCGTGGCCAAATCAAAAGAAAGACAAATCTTAGTGAACTCCCAAAAGTCCAGTAACAGTAAACATCTGTGATGAATGAACATACCCTTCTACAGATTAGCTAGCTCAAGAGCACCCTTCAGGGTGTAAGTGTATCTGTTTCAATTAAAAGAAGATTCTAGTGTTCTAATAAATACACAGTATTCACCAGTCATTGCGAGCACTGTTAAGCAGGTATAAAAAGCACAGAATAATCATCTTCAGGAACATGCAAGTTCTCACTAATGAGTTACCAGAAGTTGAAGTTCTATTACGTTTATCTCTTGTAGTCTTGGCATGTTTATGTTTCTGAACATTTCCAAAACTCTTATGATACTGGTAGTAGCCAAATTATTTTATAGTCTATCAAAATATCTATACCTCCCGAGGAATGAATAAATCAGCAGCCTAGAATGACAGGCTTTTTTTTCCATTTTCATTTATAGCTGCAGAAAAGTAAAATTTATAGCATAGCAACGTAGTGTAGCAATGGATTATATAGTTGAGCTTAAATGAGAGTTTTATGTTCACAATTGTGTTCTGTTGTTCTGCACAATTTAAAATTCCCATGTGACTCAAACGTCCATCATATAAACATCTACTAACTAGATATACCTAGATGAGGTACACTTATTTTGTAAAAGATACATGTAAACATACTTTATAACATAACATTGTGAAATCTAAAAAAATGCTATTGTTAAATGTGAAAAGAAATTGACAAGACTACAGAATTGAAAAGATTTTGGACATTGTGTCCTGGAGGTCTGGTCTGTAATATAAATGTTTCCTGAATCCCACTCACTAAATTTAAATGTCAGTAGTGCTATTGAGTCCTTATATGCAAAAAGAAATTTACTAAGGAAAAAGTTGCTTGCTTTTGTGGAACAATGAAAGACTGAAATAGAAAAACAAAGAATGTGAGAACTGAGTTATCTCACAAAGATTAACGACTAAATGGATTTCAGGGGGATAAGTATAACTGGTCGGCTTGTGTGTGTGTGGTTATGTTTTTATATCGAGCAATTGATTGAGACAGACAGTTTTATCATGAAAATAAACAACTTGAAAGAAAATGAATAAACATTCAGCTTGAGCATTAGTCTGCTCCCTCAGTGGTGACGGACGCTACGGCGCTGACATAGTATGGTCCCTCCCTTAGGTACGTTTTCAGCTTCAAGTAATTTTGAGCACCGAAGATTTCCTGTGTGCTAGATGAGCTTAACAGCGCGCCGACCAGCTCGAATTTACAGTCTTTTGCCTCCTTCCCTTTACTAACTGAGCGCTCCACCACCCATTCAGCAAATCCTGGTGATGACATCATCATTCGCTGGCCCCAGGCCTGGCATGCGATCGCCTGTGGATCAAAATAACCGGAAGGATTTTAGTTAATATAGTAAGGTTTAAGAGAGACTTCAGTGCAAAAAATTTTCTTTTCTTAATTATTATTATTTTTTTTATCAATTACAAAAGAACGAAAAGAACAAACAACTGATTGTAATAAGATATCACAGGAAATTGGTAAGAATTGGCAAATTGCTGTGATAGGAGCAAAACACGTTTGATTTTATTATTTTGGAACATAACAGTGTTTGAGTATTAACAGTTTCTACACTGCAAGTCTCATCACTTTCCCCTCATCACATTATTTCCCTACTACAGCATATGCAATAAGGTTTTATTCCTTTGGTGTGATTCAAGTAATGCTCTGCAACTTGACCATCTATTATTGTTATGCGAGTACATCCAGTTTAGCATACTTTAGATATAAAAACTTGACATAAACTCACAGTAAATATGCGTAGTGCGCTGCAGTGTAACTCAGGGAATGGCTGGGTGCTGATATTCCTGATCATTTCCATTGGATCGGAGCTCAGAGAGCAGAACCACGACTCTGTTAGCAGCAACAGGTCATCAGTCTGCTTTTCGACCTTTATGATATGCACACACACACTGTTATTCAGCTCTCATGAGCTCACAAAAGCACAACAATCAATGTTTTGGTTAAAAGCAGAGAGAACAGGGCCAATGATGAAATTTCATACAATTTGTATAGTGATTTAGAGTCTGCACTGGAATAAAAACTTCCTCCCCATTCATCATCACACACATACTGTGTACACACATACTGTGTACACACATACTGTGTACACACATACATACTGGCAGTGTGAGTAGCTGAGCAATGGCATCCAGACTCCGCACTCTGAGCTCAGTAGCTCCATCTTGGGCTAACCGGCTCATTTGCTTTACCACAGTTTTAAACTGTTCACCTGAGAAGCAGAAATTGATCACATACGCATACATCACATATTCGGTATAGATGATGCAACCTTCAAACACAAAAAACATACATCAGCAGCAAAGTCTGAAACATACACACACCTGTTTTATGCAGGACTTGTTTGCCCTCAACAGTGCCACCCAGCAATCCTAGTGTATCCAGGGCAACAGGGATCTGTGTGGAGTCATGTGACATTGCCATGGCAAACACCATGTTCAGGAATGCTGGGTAATTTTCACACACCTGTTGTGGGCTGTCCATGATAGCCAGGTTTCCAAAGAACTTCACCAGGCCTGTACATACACACATTTAACCAGACAGAAGTAATGGACTTTATTGCTTTTTAAATGCACACGACTACATATGCGCACACACGCATACACACACCTGGCAAGTAGAAGCTTGAGAAGGGATCAGAGTCTGCGGCTATAATCATGTTGGATATTTTGTTCATGATTCCCTGCTGTGCCAGGTACTGACGGCAATGTTGGCTCTGAGCCAGGCTGGTCACCATTTGTATAGCTGTCGCTCTAAAGAAGAGTACACAACACAATTGTAATACATGTTCTGAACGTTCAACCAACATAATAAAAGCTATGAAATAATCAATAATACACATGCTGTAAAGGTATATATCCCTACTTGACTTGATTAATATACTCCATGGGGTAAATGTTGGAGAGTGAACTGTGTGTGTTACCTGATGAGAACATCATCTCCAGTCAGCTCCTCAAGTAGTTTAGTGATGAAGCTGCTGCTGGCACAGTAACCAAGTGAATCTGGGGACACGGATGAGATCTCCACCACCAGCTGCGCACACATGCGTGCACACACACATACATACATATGTACTCGTACAGGGTTGTACATACAAGCTCATGTGAGTGAACAAGCAGATGAAGGGACATCATGGCCACTGTACAGTTACAAGGGATGTAAAAAGTCAAAAGCAAAAGAAAGGCAGTGAAAGAACTCATGCACACCTCATACACTCTGTATCTGACGATGTCACTGATGGCCATCACATCTTTGAGCTTTTGTAACAAATCAGAGCGGAACAGAGCATCAAGCCCTGCCTTTGTGTTGCTGAGCTTGCTGAGGGAAGATATTGCCTACAAAATATGAATATGCAAATGAATACCAGCAATGAGCAAAAATACCCAAGGAGGATCAGTGTTCTTTAGGACTTCACTAGGTTAAGATCCTAAACTAAATCAGAACTGACAGAACTCTGGAAAGAACTCTGATTTTTATCATTTAAAATATGGTACTTGGTTAGGTAACTGAATATTTTAATAATGTAAACTGAAAATGTTTTTACTATATTCCAGAATATCTGACTCAAGCAGGTGATACGCATGACAGCAAGAAAACATTAGCCATTAGCTTCTTAGCCAAGCTTTATTTGAAAATACTAATGTACTACACTAGCACACAATCTTATTTTGTTAAATTTAGAAACTTGGAATTGGGTCTTTGGGGCGTAGTGCCATTGGAGCTCTTGGGGTATGCTGTGATGTCTGGCACCAGGATGTTGAAGGCTGGTCCTTTGAATGCTGCTCAGTACAGAGTGGACTGTCCGTGGATCGGGCTTGTTTTTCTGGTGAATCCCGTGGGGCTTGATGCATGGCATGCTGCGACACTGGGTGTTCTGGAATGTCATTACCAGCATTTCCTTTTTTCTGTGGTTTGTGTTACAAAAATGGACTGGCCTTTGGTCCCCACAGGTATAGATGGGCATTGAGTGCCCATGATCCTGCTCCTAGCTTATTTAGTTCACCTGGCAGTGGTGGTAATGGTATGGCTGATCTGTGTATTTAGTAATTTTTTCATTTTTTTCCAAAAGGAAATTACAGAATATAGAGAAAAGAACATGGTCATATTAGCCATTTTTGGCTCTACATAATTTTCTGTTTTGACACCAAATCCAGGGTAGCTTTTTCTGTGATTAATAATGTTACATTTTGTCATATGGTATATTTGTATTTTGTATATTTAAAAATCTGGATAAAAAAACAACAGTTCAAATACCCATCCCTAGAAGGTATTCCCAGATTACCAGAAACAAACTGAAACAAAACTAGAATATAGGATGAGCAAGAGAAACTGCCCTTCTTACCTCTTTAGATACCCCTATACTTTCTGTCCCCATGCACTCGATAACATCTTGTAGGATCTCTGGGTTATTCATCATCTCTGCAATCCCTTCAGCATTGCCCAGGACCCGCCCAAGCTACACACACATACACAACAGACTGTTTTATGAAAACCGTCAACTGAACAGATCTTGTGAATGCATTGTGGAACAAACTTCTGACCTGAGTGAGAGCAAGCACTTTGACAGAATTATCCGGATGGTTAAGTCCGCTTTGGAGCTCTACTTTGCAGTTGCTAGCAAGGTGTGCAGGGTCTAATATCTCCAAAATCCTTCGGAGAATCTCCACACAGACCTCTATCTGCTCTCTATAAACACACAAAGTTGTCATGTTTAAACACAATGAAGGCTTAGGTATTAAAGACATCAGTTAGCACTTATTCATGTTTGGGAAGTCCAACTAAGATATTAACCTGTAAGATGGACTATCTATCTATTTATCTATCTATCTGAAACACAAATTCTGTTTGTGGCCTGCTGCCATTGTTTGTGTTTCACAGGCGTTCTTCAACGAATGAAACACTAGGCAGCGTCATCAACCTTTAAGTCATACTGTGAGGTAATAATATTAATAACGTTTGATTACCAGATGATCATTAGGTGGATATACTCTGGCAACTTCTTGTACATTATAATGTCTAGGGTAAATTCTAGTACAGTATAAATAAAGGCTTTCCCTTGTGTATTACACTATAAGGAGTTCTGCACCACTACACAGTAGCTGGTTTTGGTAATCCCAAATGGATGCTTGTTACATATTCCCATTTCTTCAAAATACTACTATATGTTAAATAGGGACAATTTGTGATTCAGCTTTCTACTAACACAATCAGTGTTATACATATGAATTAATGGCTTAAACACTTTACAAAGTGCATGAGACGTTCAACATTCTGGGATTCTGCTCTGTACTTTCAGTAACATTACAGGTTTGTTGAATCCATTAAAGACAAACACCTGTCACACCCTCACCAGCCCATTATGACCATTAAGGAATAAAGTACTGGTTGCTACAACATTTAAAGGTGCATTATGTGTTCAAGTATGCTTTCACACATTTAGGACTGAACTCTGTCCTATACAATTAATAACTCTAACCCCTATGAGTTGCAGCTGATGCCAAATTGTGAGGCATATGGGAAGACAGACGCTGACTCAGCTATCTGAAAAAACAACATACTTGTCTTTTGTGTTCAGCAGCGAGAAAAGTATTCCCAGCTGCGCAACGGTTATGGTTTCCCTCAGAGAGCTAACTGGAGTCGCCAAAACAACCGTCCGAAGGTTCCTCAGTGCCTCGACTAGATCCTCCGCTTCAGCTATCTCTGACAACAAACTTTCGATGGCAGCCGCCATGATGCTCAGAGTGTTTGCGCGCGCACGATGAGTTTAGCCCCACCTATCTTAGAGGATATGTGAAGAGGCGTGTGCGCATGCGCTGACTCAGCACTTCCGTTCCAACGTGTACCTGGGTTATTCGACAGAAAGGGTGGAATTTTGGTCAAAATAATCTCCTGAAATGTTTTATTTTCACAACGTGGACTTCTTTAATAGCAATAACTTACTTTTAAACTTTATGAATTCACAAAGAGTCATGAAGTTTAAAAGTAAGTTATTACCGAAGGACTAACAACAACAATCCACAAAGAGTAGTACAATTAATAACCTGTGTTACTTCTCCTTCTGGTAGATGACAATCACAATTTAGATAAAGATCTTTCTTCTAATTTACACTATATAATAATTTACAAAATGACTCCTATGTGTAAGACCACATGGTTTTAAATGATGTCAAAATCAATTAATTATTAGATGTAATCAGTTTTTTATGTACAATTTTTCAAGGTTTAAAAATGAGTAACACAAGTGTTACTCATACACAAGTGATGTACTTGCATAAAACTGCAGAATAAATTATAAAATTTCTTAACAAACGAAGAGAGACATCTAACATACCTTTTGCATTTGTCCAGTCCTATTCATCTAGCGACCTCTGATGCAGGAACAATTTCAAATTGTCAAATGTTTTAAAAATAACTATTTTTGTGTAACAGTAACACTGATGACATACTTTGAGGTGACTAATATTTACCAGGCGTGGCTCAGGGCCCTCATACGAGATTTTGCTGCATAGCTCATTCACACTTGCACCTATGCAAGTAAAAACCTGTGCATATTTAAAGCTCATTGAGGTGAACAACTTTCGCATTGCAGGTTAAGGGCTCAACTCAACAGGAAATCAGTTATTTTGGGTCAATCGCAAAACGCACCCAATGGATTTTTAAGTACCCCTCTTAGGAGAATCATACTATCGCCACCAAACCGGACCTATGTAATCTCATGATATTGAGGATGCAAAATTGTAGAGGGATTTTTGATTTCTCAAAAGTTTCAGTTGTGATGATGCCTTAAACTTACACTGAAAAGTGGTTAATAACTTTCTGTGTGATATTCTACTGAGAATATAAATGTGATATTGAGTGACATCACATTGTGACGTCACAATGAGTAGCATCATAGTGTAATGCTTTTTTCCCAGCATCTGCGGCCTATTCTACACACGTACACATCACAAATGTTAACACACACTCATACACGCACGCATAACACATGCACACATACACACACATCACAAATGTTAACACTCACATCTCTCGCTTACATGCATGCACGCAGAAACACAGACATAGAGTACATCACACATACACACATACATCCACACACGGTGTATCCTTGTGTCAGATTCCTGCCCGTTATTAGGGCATGGCCCCATCAAGGCATCTACTTTCAGTTAGGGAGAGCCGAGGACTATCACATGCTTTCTCCGCGCTATGTGACACCAGCCAACCACATCATTTGTTTTTGTGAGCTCACAGACACCTATGATTGGCTTAGAGCTGCGATTGATGTGAAAACATGGAGTGTCTCCTACTGTATGTTAAGTTTTTTTAATGTTTTAAAAGGGAAGCATAAAAGTACATTAATCTGTCCATTGATCTTTGAAGGTTCAGTTTTCATAGTCTACTTTCCTTTATTAATAAGCCATGCTGTGTCATGGTTTTGGATTGTGTCTTTCACACACTTTGTCTACATACAGTAAACTATTGCATTGAATGACTCTGTTGAGTAATATGTATAGCCACGCCAAAAAAGGCCTAGATTACTGCTATATTAATTATTCTCATTTATCAGAGAAGCATCAGTGTCCGACATTTAATGATGCCTGATCTATTTAATTCACTGAAGATAACATATTTATATTTCACTAGAATATAAATTACATCATTAATACTTAGTGATACTAAGGGATAATATTTAGTGATACTCAGCAAAGAGCTGGTGAAGGCTATGTTAAATGTTATCAGCTAACTGCTAATGGCTAATGGATAACCTACCCCTTTTTAAGCGTAAAAGAAGGCTACTTTAGCTATTAGAAGTTATCCACTAACTGCTAACCTCTAAGGCTAACCTCGCATATTACCAAAAAAAGTATGGAAATATATTTAAAAAGACAAATTATTGTACTGATGTGTATGGAAATGTTATTTATAATAAAACCTCAAAAATAGTCCTGACCTACAGCAGGTTGTTTGCCTCTAGACAGGTAAAAAAAATAAAAATAAAAAAGTTTGCCATTGTGTCTAGACTTTACTTTTACTGCTACTTTCAGTATATCTGTACCTCAGTGGTAGTAGTAGGTTGTGCCTTACAATGAGTTATCAGTGATGGACATGGCCAGGGAGGTAGAAAACAAACAGTTTATTGTCATAGTGGAGCAGCGAAAGTGTAATTAAACTGAGCCTATTGATTTCCTTGTAATTTATCAGCTTGAGAAAGTAGAATCCTGACATACAGTCAGATATAGCTGGATAAACATTGCCTGGTGAGATTTTTCTAAACAGGATCAATTAGAAGTAATAAAGTTTGAGGAGCCATACTGTAACATTGAGGTGTTAGGAAGCACAAAAAGAAAATAAATAATAATTAAAAGCCCGGAAATAAGTAAATGATCATGAGAACTTGAAAATTCACTGTAAAATAACTTGAGATACACTGTAGATATCCGGTAGACATTTCTCACTCAGTGCTGATGTTTAAGCATTGTCTGAAAAAATGGATCAATCAGCTCTGCCTCCTAAAATACTAAAACGAGTAATTTAGTAATAGATACAATTAGAAAACTTTTAAAATTTATATGACTGTAATATGTAGATGATACTGTAGATGTCCTGAATAAAAGGGTTAACAAATTTATACCTGTTTGAAAATGAAAGGATATGAAATTGTTTATTTGTGTGGTGCACTACTGCTGATCAGATAGACATTTTATTATTTCTATCATTAAATTCAGTGCAAAATGTCTGTACATATAGTACTAAGATAAAGTTTACTGTTTATATATTTATAATAAAATATAAATGTGCCATCTACTGTAAATAAAATATTCAATAAAACATATAAACAGGATAAAAATATGTTTATGTTAACAATAAAATCCAAGAGAATATGAAGAGACAGCGCGTGCCACTCTGAGCAGTGACCTCAGGTCGCCATGGTGACGGCATCATGTTTATTTTCCAATCGCATTCTGACGCGCTGCTGTCTAAAGCCGAGTGTTTTTTCTACTGAGACTTTACTGCACCACGCATCTACTGCACTTTTGCACCGCGTGTAATCCCTCAGTGAAATTAATTCCCACATTAATGGAGATTTAACTTCAACCGACATGAGTTTCATGAAGAGAGACCACGCCCCGCGACTCCGGCAGGGGGAGGAGCCTCAGACCGGGGAGGAGTTCGTTACCACCGGTGAGTTAATTGCCGGATTCTGTTTGCAGAAATAAAGCACTTGGTTAATGGTGTGCGATAATGATCACAGCTTGTTAGCGCGTGATTTTGTTTTCGTTAAAATAAAGAGCTAGTTTTTATAAAAGTTTACTAAAGTCAGATAAAAGCACTGTGCACAAACATTAGCTAAGCTAACTAGCCTGCAACATTAGCACACTATTGTGTTTAAGTATCTAGTGAGGTTGTTAATATAGTCACCTGGCTGTAAAACAGAAAACACTCCAGAAAACAACAATACAGGAGTGTTAATATCAGGACAAATGCTTATAATCACATTAAATGTGTCTTAACCTGTTATTTACTTATGAATATGTGAATGTAAACCTAATAGGAAAGAAGTGAGCGCTGATGTGGTCAGACTTTAAAGCAGGTTTTTAAAAGTCCCCTAAGCACCAAAGCACATGGTTTTTAATTCAATTAAATTTGTAATTTAAGTTAACATAGTACTAGAGCTTAATACACAAGATTTTTCAATTTAAATCATGCAGCTTTCTCGTTGCCATGGAGTTCACCACTCATGGTTGCTTAGCAACGGCAGACGCCACGCCGCTTACGTACGGTGTAACTTTTACTCTTAAATCATTTTAATATTCCAGTGTCTTGTTTCCTTTAAGATCAGTTTATTCAAGCAAATGCACTTTACTTATTTAGTTTGTTTCGCTGTAAAAATCACACAATGAAGATTTTTCTCTTGTCGTTAAAATTTCTTCTAAAACAGCTGTACAACTTTGTGATGTTAAAACAATGTTCAAAAATGTTCACAAGAAACAATCTGCAGGCAGAGAGTGGCATTACTTTTGGACTAACTTGGAATTGATTTCAAATCTTTCTGACACTTGAATGTAAGTTGCTGTGGTTGAAGTATCTGATTGACGTCAAACATGGCATTTTTTTTGCACATGTATTTTGTCTCAGACATTTTCTTAAACGTGAAAAAATGCTGCTTGTAAGTTATAAGCAAGTTTTAAAAACTAATTTGCTCATTCCTTACCATTCCTGACCCTTGACCTTAACTAGAAATCAGATTTAGATTTATCTTTGAATATTAAGTTTGAGACCCCTGTCCTAAATGGTGATAACAGTCTCATCTAAATGTTTTCTAGGTAGAGTATCTCATTAGGCCTCTAACACATTTCTTCAACCATAAACGTCTAGTGTCTGTGGCTCCGAGAAAAGCTCAGAAAAGTATTGAAATTCATGATGCGATTGGTACTGAAGCAAAAATACAGTCAGGATAAAGAGTAAAACTGAACCAGTTCTTTTCTTCCTATTTAAAAACTAACAGCTATTTTAAACAAACCAAATATCCTAAACTGAATGAAATACATGTATGCCTTGCAGGTTTTCACATGACGGGACAGCAGTCCGTGTGTGAAAGTGGTGATGAGGAGATCGCGAGCAGGCCTGGGGAGGACAGCCGCGTGGACGTGGTATTTCCAGGGAGCGTGAAACACTATGCCTGTTACAGATTTGTCTGTAAACTTCTTAAGTCGTCCTGTACCAGAGACAACAGCTGCCCATGACCTATGACCAGATGGTCTCCTTCCAAATGCAGCAGCTTGCAACCACACAGGTGAGAGAAAAACACAAAGACTTAAACACTTTAAAGACTCAGTTATGATGCATAAATATTAGACACATGACAACTGAGGACATGACTATTATTCTCTGCCCACAGCTGGAGGAAGGAGCCGGTAGTAAATCCATCCAGTCATCAGGAGATTTAAGTTGGCAGCGGTGCGAGCAGACACTAAGAGACCTGGATGAGGTGCTTGATCACCTGGAGGAGCTCTTCTCCCTCAGTTACATCCCCCAAGTGCTCTTCATGCTTGGAAGTTCTGTGACTCTTCCCACGGAGGTATATGAGATCCACATGGAGGCTTTGGTGGGGGAAGGCAGTGACAGGAGTTTGAGAACTTCCCTGTGTCTGAGGCAGCTGTTTCACACTTTTTTCATAGCGGATTTTCTTTCTGACATTAAGCCAGTGCACCTCATGAGTACCACGGCCATCTCACTCATTCATCGGAACTGTGGTGTAGACTAGTTTAAACCTAAAGTTGACTTCAGGCTTCCCGCTAAGCTAAAGAGACAGCTGATAGTGTTAGCCAGTGGTGGGTCTGGAAGTGACCAAAGGAAGCCTGACACTAGAGATGGAGATGATGATATATGGTTTCAAACACCTGTGATTATTAAGGGTTTCAGTAAATGACACGGGAATAAAGCTAGGTAATAGCATAGGTAAGATTTGGTTTGTGTACTATGTGACAGCCAACAGATTTTCTTTTTGTAATTCTCTTAAGAAAAAACTAAAGTTGACAGAGGCATTTGTGGTTTATAAGACAATTTTTTTTTGTAGTGGCCTTGTAAATAAGTTTAACAATGAAGTTCAAACACGAGGTGTGTTAAAGTCAAACTGGTACTGGATTATTCCGAATAACAGAATACAGTTCTGAGAGTCAAAAGCCCCCTTTATTTCTCTATATAATCCCCGCTACACTAATGCACTTATGCCATCATTTCGCTAGAGGAATGTTCACAGGAACGACTGCAGTGGGCTCCAAACTGCCAGGATCACCATTCGCCAGCGTTTGGCCTCTTACTCTGGCTAAGAGTCTCATCGCCGTACGGTGCTTAAAGGCTTCTGTAAATGACAGTCGGTTTTTAATCCTTAATACATCAAAAGTCCCAGTTTGACTTGAACACCCCTCGTAGATCAAGCACTAGGTTAAATAGTTTTTCTCAAAGAAAAGGTGTTCAGGGAAGGATTTTAGATTGTGTTTATAACAAATAAGATGTTACATAAGTGCACTGTACTTTTCTTATGAACTGTAACAAGTTGCACTTTGTTTTCTGATAAATGTCATTTTTGTAAGCATGCTGCTTCTTTATTCGTTTTACTGTTACACAGGCACCTTTACACGTATCTTCTGGTTATGTCAATAACAGACTTAACTGCATCTTCAAAAGGGTTATAGTTATGGTGAAGCACATTTTGGTTTAGGGATAACAAATCAAAATGAAAACAAAACTCGGTTTCAGTCAACTGTTGAGATTCCTCAGAGGAGAAAGGGTCTCACCAAAAATGGATTTTCTTGTCCAGGCTGATCCCACGTGCACCCACAGGTTCAAAATGATCTGAAAGCCTTGTCTTTGTGCCTTTGCAGACACCAAGCTGAGTGGTCTTGCCTTTCCTGTAAGACAGGAGAATAAGTAGTGAGATTATCGTTTACAGGGTTTGTAATGACATCTGTCAGCTAGTCTCTGCTACTTCACAAATTATGTAAATAGATCTCTTAATTAGCCTAACACCACTTATTTGAATAAGGTGGCCAAATAAATAGAAACATGAACCAGAATTTGCTAGGATATTTATAGGTGTTCCTATAAACATAATCAGTAACTCATGGTAAAACCAAGCGCAAGAGCACCTTACAGGCGACCTCAAGCTACTTGAAATCTGTAGCAGAATGAAAATGAATTTAAATTGCTTAATTGATAAGTCATGCCTTGTGACATTTGTGACACCAATCCTAGCCTTCTGACATGTCAGGTACATGCCTGGTCCAACTCTGGCATTTATCTGTGTGTGGTTCTGTGCAGATTTTAAGGATAGTGTAAGTCCGTCTGAGTTCATTAGAAATACAGTTGATTGCAAGAAACCATCAACAATTTTTCACACTGGATGTAGGGCTGGCTTTGAAGATTGTGCCTATGCTTTATCAGCTTTTCTTGGATAAATTATGTCAAATAAAACTCTGTCAACACTGACCCGGCCCCATAGTCCAGAGGAAAGCACAGCGAGCCTGAGAATAAATCACAGATAAACATAACCTTTATAAAACAATAAAACAAACCACATTAGTATCACATCCCTAAAGTGACCTAAAAAACAACAACAATTGTAAAATATTGTACGCCCTCATATATTGTGCACTTTAGAAACATGTTGAAAGAAAAAAAAAACACATTAAAAAAGCTTTAAATTCAAATTAATTCTGTAATTCAAATGTGGAAATTTTGTGGCAATTCATAAGAGGTTTAGTCAAGTTTCCTGCCACACATCTAACTATTCAGTTCCGTCAAAAAGTATTTGGCCCCTTCCTGATTTTTTTTTGCATATTTGTCACACTTAAATGATTGAGATCATCAAACAAATTTCAATATTACACAAAGACAACCAGAGTAAAAATAAAGTGCAGTTTTTACATGATGCCTTCATTAATTTAGGGAAAAAGCTGTCCAAACCTGCCTGGCTCTATGTGAAAAGGTAATTCTCATAAACCTAATAACTTTTTGTGCCACTCTTGGTGGTAACGACTGAAATCAATTCTTTCCAGTATTACCTTTCTTCAGCCACACTGGAGGATTTTTGAGCATGAATGGCCTGTTTAAGGTCTACCACAGCATCGCATCTCTAAAACTTTAATTTAGTTTTTTTGAGCCATTCAGAAGTGGACTTGTTGCTGTGTTTGGGAACATTGCCCTGCTATATAACCCAAGAGCGCTTGAGCTTGAGGTCACGAACATATGACCGGACCACCATGTGTGACTGTTTGTATGATGCTCTTTTTATGAATTTCTGTGTTAGTTTTATGGCAGATGTAACAGGACACGCACATTCTAAAAAGTTCTCATCGGTCCACAGAATATTTGTCCTAGTCTAGGGGATAATCAAGATATTTGTGGCAAATGTGAGACGAGCCTTTGTGTTCTTTTTGGTCAGCAGTGGCTTTCACCTTGGAACTCCATGACTACCATGGATGCCATTTTTGCCCCCAATCTCTTTATTATTATTGAATCATAAACACTGACCTTAACTGAGGCAAATGAGGCCTGCAGTTGTTCTTGGCAGTTTTATGAGCTCCTGGATGAGTCGTTAAGTAATTCCAGTAGGCTGGACACTCCTGGAAAGGTTTACCACTGTTCCAGGTTTTATCCATTTGTGTATAATGGTTCTCAACGTGGTTCTCTCATCTGTGCATAAGTGAATGTCCAAAACCCTTAATGAACTGAAGCAATGTTGTAAATAAGAATAAGCCAAAACGGTGCAAGAGTCTTCATAGAGGAAATGATTTCTTCAATTTATAGGCTCCTATAGGCAGATACACACTATTTAATCATGGGGTGGGGTGGGAGGGGGGTACTTAGCATTGCCCACATGTTGTTTTTTTATTTTTGGTTTCATTCTTGTTAAATAACTATCACTGTGAAAATGTTGTATGTTGTTGTTCGTCTAAGGTTGTATTTGACTAATACTAAGACTCACGATAATCAGTTGATTTTATTGGGGTTTTACACAATAACACATACTAACTTTGGAACATGAACTTTGGACTGTAAACGCACTCAGCATTACTAATATGAAACACCACTGCTGCATAATAGTCTATGTTTATAATGGCTCCCTCTTGTGGACAAGGTCATTATTTGCATATATATATTGGATGCAGGACGGCAGTGGCGGAGGCAGCTCGCTGACCTCGGCGGCGCAGGAAGAAGAGGAAGCTCGCTGACCTCGGCGGCGCATGACGGCGGCGGAGGAAGAGGAAGCTCGCTGACCTCGTTGATGCAGAACAACGGAGAAGCTGGCTCATGCCTTTCGGGGCTCTCTGGCAGGTCTGGGCCCGCAGCGGGGCTCTCTGGCAGGTCTGGGCCTCCACTGAGGCGGACAGATTCAGGGCCTCCACTGAGGCGGACTGGAGATTCAGGGCCTCCACTGAGGCGGACTGGAGATTCAGGGCCTCCACTGAGGCGGACTGGAGATTCAGGGCCTCCACTGAGGCGGACTGGAGATTCAGGGACTCCACTGAGGCGGACTGGAGAACACGGAGCCAGGGAGAACACGGAGCCAGGGAGAACACGGAGCCAGGGAGTCAAACAACATACCAGAAGAGTAACCTTAGATGAACAGAGAACAAACAGTAACCCAGGACGAACAGAG
Source organism: Clarias macrocephalus (assembly GCA_011419295.1). NCBI lineage: Eukaryota > Metazoa > Chordata > Actinopteri > Siluriformes > Clariidae > Clarias > Clarias macrocephalus. The sequence continues at coordinate 134,362 of JAAGKR010000738.1, read as the reverse complement.
AACAAACAGTAACCCAGGACGAACAGATGCAAGACAAGACTTCACAGAACTCAGGAACATTTATAACCAAAACACTAATTAGCAACCTCAGTTCAGGTGAGCGCCACATCACCTGACTGAGGTGCATTCTGGGACATGGAGTCCACCAAAACTACAAATGAAAACAAAACACAAAATGGAGTCTGTGGGCGCTTTGGCGCCCTCTAGGGGTGATCCCTGACACCCAACATGTCTATATACACAAATTTTGGCTATAGTTCCGGTAGTGAAAATATTACAATGCAGCTAAGGACATATTATGATATATGAGCAGCTCACCTCTCATATTTTCTGGTCCGAATCGTTCATTCTTTTGTCGTGTGACTCTCATAAATGCTATGCAGTGCATTACACAGGAAACAGAATTGAACGGTTCTTCTTGGGTTGAGGACTTTGAGAAGGCAATTCCAAAACCTTGATTATTTTATTTTTCACTTATTTTGATGTAAGTTTACAGATGTGCTTCAGATCATTATGATGTCCTCATCATTGTCTCGTTACATGAACAAATTTTGACCAAGCTTTAGCTGTCAGACAGACTTCACATTTGTTTGTAGAATACTAGAATATGGTATACATATATGATTTACTAGAATATGGTATACATATATGATTTATATGATATACTCAAAAACAACCCCAGTTCATCATGCCAAGACAGCCATGCTTGACAGTAGCTATGAGGTGTTTTTGCTGAAATGCTGTTTCGTTTTCGCCAGACATGGCACTGGGCATTAAAGCTAACTGAGCATTACACTGTCTGACCTTGGAGTCTGACCTTGGAGTGAATGCACCGGCAACTGTATTGAATGATGAATGAAAAGCCATAGAATTAAAAGAACATAACCTTTGTACATGATTGTAAAAGTTGCTAAATTGTTAGAATTTATTGGAAAAAAATATTCAGCTTAATTTTTTTCACTCAAGTCAAAGTAGGGGCATATAAACTATGAAACATTTAAACTATAAAGGTACAAATACAAGGAAGATTCACAAAAGACATTTGTCTTAAATCTTACACTTATTTTAGTAACTGATGATAAGTTGGTGTCCTTTTCACCAGGAAACCAAGGAAAATGAGAAAACTTTAGCAACATTCCTAATGTTAGCTAAATGTTAACTCTAATTCTCACTGCTACATTTGCTAACATGTAGATTTTTTATTTATTTATTTTTAAATTTAGGCTAACTTGAACTGAATCTGTCTGATGCTAAAAACTCACATTATGATTATATGGTTAGAGAAGAATGTAATGATTACTGTTTGAGATGTAGTTGGAGGATAGTCGATTTTCTTCTTTTGAAAAGTAGTAATTAAAAGTCAAATGTATTTGGTGAAAATAAAACTCAAGTAAAAGTACGTATACTTAAAAACGGTATTTTCTTACATTCCACCACAGAATAATTATACACCGAATACAGTAAAAAGTATCTTTGTTCTTTTTATTTGTTTTTTTTTTTTTTTTTTTTTGGAGAAGGAACATTTCAGTACAGATCTATGCACACGTCGTTGAGGCACATGGCACAGTTACAGAGGAGTTATAAACCAGTTTATAGACTAAACTTGTACTTCAATTCTAAATCCTGGTTCAAGTGTTACAAGGATGGTTATATGTAATTGTGTAGATATTACACAGGATATGTGTGCCGTTCATACAGTGGATATAAAAAAAAGGTCTATGAACTGCAGTTTCTTTAATACTGGCGATTAATTCTGTACTGATATATACTTATATATTCATAGACTGTTAAAGTAACATTATATGTACAATTAAAGTTAACATATAATCACGCAAACATGAAAAAAAGCATTCTATACTGTAAAGCTATGTAGCGTTTTCTCACGGACTCAGGTACAGAGACACAGACAACAGGTTGCCGGGGTGAACACACTTCAGTGATTTATTAATGTTTTGTTGATCCACTCCTGTCTAAGCAGACATGTATACTTAGATGGGGTGGTTGGGTGCGCTGTGAGGTGTGTCAGTACCCCCCCCCGCTTCTGGCACCCCCTGTCTTCTGAAAGAAGGGCATGGCTTCTTGATAGACCATCTGCGTTGCCGTGTAGCGCCCCAGCTCTATGTTGGATGGAGAAGGAATGATCTTGTAATGAGAGGAACCATCGTGTGATGCGAGGATTGGTATCTTTTGCCATCGCCATCCACTGCAAGGGGGCATGATCTGTAATCAGGATAAAATGTCGTCCGGTCAGGTAATACCTAAGTTCGTTTATCGCCCATTTGATGGCTAGGGCCTCACGCTCTACTGCTGCATATTTTCTTTCTGCTTGTGAGAGTTTCTTACTCACGTACAGAATCGGGTGTTCCTCTCCATCGAATACTTGGGACAGCATCGCCCCAATCCTGTTTCCGATGCGTCTGTATGGAGAATGAACTGTTTCTTAAAGTCTGGGTTGCGAAGAACGGGAGAGCTGGTGAGATGGATTTTTAGGCGACGAAATGCTCTCTCCGTTGCTTCCGACCACTGTATTTTCTCCGGCTGTCCCTTCCGTAGTAGATCTGAGAGGGGGGCTGAGAGAGATGAAAAGTTAGGCACGAACCTTCGATAATACCCAGCTAATCCCAAGAACGCATGTACCTGTCTTTTTGTTTTTGGTTGTGGAAAATTGTGTACTGCTTCCACCTTCTTTTTTTGTGGTTTGAGTATTCCTCGTCCAATGCAGTACCCCAAGTAAGCCGAGATGGCACTTGTTCGGATTCGCTGTTAGACCGGCCTTCCTAATTTCCCCGAGCACTTGTTGGAGGTGGAAGATGTGGTCATCCCAGTTGCCTGAATAGATGATGACGTCATCCAAGTATGCTGCCACGTAGGAGCCGTGTTTCCGGAGCACTATGTCCATTAAACGCTGGAATGTGGCTGGGGCTCCGTGTAAGCCGAATGGAAGCACTCTGTATTGCCAGTGACCTTTTTCCGTGCTGAACGCTGTTTTTTCTCTGGCCGCTGGTGTCAGGGCTACTTGCCAGTATCCTTTCGTCAGGTCGAGGGTTGATACGAAACGAGCTTTTCCAAGCCTCTCGATGAGCTCATCCACCCGTGGTAGAGGGTATGCGTCGAACTCTGAAACTTGATTTAGTCTCCGGAAGTCATTACAAAGACGTAAGGACCCGTCGGGCTTGGGCACTACCACGATCGGGCTGGACCATGGACTCACCGACTCCTCTATTATGCCTGCTCGCAACATCTTGTCCACCTCAGATTCGATCGCCTGTCGGCGGGCTTCCGGAACTCTGTAGGGCCGCTGGCGTATTACCGTGCCTGGGGCGGTTTTGATGTCATGCTGCGTTATGTGTGTGAGACCCGGCTCCAGGGAAAAGACATCCTGGTGTTGGTCGATTACTTCATTTAGCTCCTGTACCTGTGTTGGCGTTAGTTCCTCTACTCGCCGCACAAGTTCCCGTGCCTGTTTATCAGAAGGAGCGATGGCCAGAGCTGAGACGCGCGGTACCGGTTCTATCCATTTTTTTAATCAAATTAACATGATATATTTCTGTAGGTTTTCGCTTACCCGGTTGTTATAGTCTGTAGTTCACCGGCCCGACTTTTTCTACAACTGTGAAGGGACCCTGCCAGTGGGCCAAGGATTTGCAGGTAGCGCTGGGTATCAGGAGGAGGACTCGATCACCGGGTGCGAACTCGCGTCTCTGTGCCGGCCTGTTATAGGATCTCCTCTGTTCCAGCTGGGCTTTTTCCATATGCTGGCGTACTATGGGCAGCACGCGTTGGATTTTCTCCTGCATATCTTGTAGATATTCGATTACGGAGCGAAACGGGGAGGGCTGTTCCTCCCATGACTCCTTTGCCACATCGAGCAGTCCCCGTGGTCTTCTCTCGAATAGGAGTTCGAACGGGGTGAACCCAGTAGACGCTTGTGGTGTTTCTGTGACCGCAAAAAGCACATAGGGGAGTAGTTGGTCCCAGTTCCGTCCGCTCTCATCCGCCACTCGCCTCAGCATCCTCTTAAGTGTTTGATTGAAGTGCTCCACCAGTCCATCTGTTTGCGGATGGTATACCGATGTGCGGAGCCGCTTCACCTGCAACAGCCGACACAGATCACACATTAGTTTAGAAACAAATGGTGTACCTTGGTCGGTGAGCAGCTCCTTTGGTAATCCGACCCTGCTGAAAAGGAGTACCAGTTCTCGAGCGATGTTCTTCGAGGTAGCTTTACGTAGGGGCACGGCTTCCGGATACCTGGTGGCATAATCCATGATTACGAGTATGTATTCGTGTCCGTGTGCTGATTTCGGGAGCGGACCGACAAGATCCATCCTAATACGCTGAAACGGCACTCCTATTATGGGTAAGGGGATAAGGGGGGCGGGTGCCGGTTTCTTTGGTGCCATTCTCTGGCATTCAGGGCATCTTCGACAAAAGTTTTTTACTTCGGCGTCTAACCCGGGCCAATGGAAGCGATCGCGGATTTTTTCTATTGTGTTTTGCGCCCCGAGGTGCCCCCCGAGGGGATGTGAATGTGCTAGGTGCATTACGGTGTCGACCTTTCCCTGGGGTACTACCAGGAGGTCGCGCGGCTCACCTCTTCTCTTTGTGTGATAGTATAGCAGGCCCCCTTTTACCAGGAAGTACGCCAGCGGGCATGCGTGTATTTCCTTTTCGTCTTCCCCTTTTTCCTCGTATATCTGGGACCAGCAGTGCTTCAATCGGCTGTCTTCTTTCTGCAGCCTCGAAAAGTTGTCATCACGCGCCACCTGCTGAGACAATGAGAGATGTGTGTAAGGGTAAGAGAGGTGCTCACCTTCTGCCTCGGCATCTGCGCTTTCTGCTTGTGTCTGGGCCATCCAAGAGTGACATGGGAGCGGGGGCTTCTTTTGTCGCTGTCGACGCTCCGTGGGGTTTCTTTTCCCCTTTTTCTTTTTATCTTTTCGAGGCTTTTCACTTAGTCCTGGCCAGTCCCTACCCAGCAGAAGAGGTACGGGGAGGTTTGGGACTATACCCGCGGTTATGGTGTGTCTACCCCCACAATCCTCCACCGTGATGCTAGCCGCTGGAAACTCCCGTCGATCACCATGTACACAGGTGATCGGGAGGGGGCCACACGGTTTTGCATCCCGTGGAACGAGCGAGGGTCACGGCGCTGCCTGTATCAAGAAGGGCAGGGATGGGGGCTCCGCCAACGTGGACCCAACGGGTCGGGGCGGGTTTGGCAGTGTTAGTGGACCCGGCCCAGAATCCGCGGGCCGAAAAGGGTTTCGGAAGTTCCGGTTCAGTGGGCATGGGTTCGTCTGTAGGTGGTCTAACGCTTACCGGAGGCGGGGGTCTCTCCCGTCTTGGAGCCATAGCATAGGGGAGCGGGTTCCGGTCTGGAAACCTTCGCCTTTCCACCGGTAGCGACAGGGTGGATATCGCGCATTCCAGCGCGTCGATGGCCTCGCGCAATGAGGTGGGGGCGCGCATGCCTACAGCTTTACGTTCCTCTCTGGGCAGGGTGCGCAGCATTTTGTCCACAACTACCTTTTCAACCATTTCTTGTGCGCTCACTTTATCAGGTTGAAGCCAGCGGTACTCTATCCGGTATAGGTGATCTAGTTGGGCACAAGGCGGTGCTGTTAGGTCGTAACTCCAACGGTAGAACTCCGTAGCAGCCTGTGAGCTGGAAAGACCGCACCTTGCCAGGATTTCAGACTTCAGCCTCTCATAGTCGTCTGCCTCCTCCTCTGTGAGTGAGAAGTAGGCGCGTTGTGCCTCACCGGTTAACGACGGTATCAAGATAGAGCTCCATTCTTGAGCTGCTCGAGTACTCCTCGTTGTTGGATGCTCGCCTCCAGTAGGTGGGACATGACCTGTTCTGGGGCGGTTGCTGTCCCTTGTCTGGTCTCTGCGAGCCGCATCCTCCACCAGTGTAAAGCTATGTAGCATTTTCTCACGGACTCAGGTACAGAGACACAGACAACAGGTTGCCGGGGTGAACACACTTCAGTGATTTATTAATGTTTTGTTGATCCACTCCTGCCTAAGCAGACATGCATACTTAGATGGGGTGGTTGCAGCAAGTCCGCTGAGACGAGCTGAGGGAGCCGCTGGAAGAGCAGGGAGGAGAGGCGGAGGTGACTGCCGCGCTGCGGAAGGAAGTCCGCCGCAGAGTATTTTTCTGGGGCGAGGATTCTCCAGCACTCTCAGAATCTGTACAGAATGAAGACAAGAACATAAAGTCAGACTCTCGCAACAACTCACTCACCGTGCTGGTTTTCTGGTCTCTTTTTATATTCCCCCGTACTCCTCCAGCCGGTGAGTGGAAATAGGACGCCGGCTGTGCCTGATTACATGGCCCCGCCCCCTTTTCCTGTTGCTTGCCGGTGGCCGTGAACTTGAACTTTTTCCGCTTTGTGCGCGGAGCTGCGCAGTCCACGTAGTGGTTGTACGGTACCCCGTGACAATACTCACCGCGAGATTGTACACTAACCGCAAGATCCCGCTAGTAGCAGCATGGATTTATGGGCGTTTCGCAAAATTTGTGAAAGATGCGGACACTTATGTTTGCGCATGCGCAAGTGATCGTATGTAGGACGGAGTCACAGGTAGAATGAATTTTTTGAATACCGGTTGTAGGTTTCTCCCCCCCGCTATGCCGCCTGACCTGATTGGTCAAACGGAGTCGTGTGATTATTGTTGCTGTGTCTGATTGGTGAAACAGTCATGCGGTAGACGTACCGGCTGCATGTGTAGAATAAATGGTTAGAAAAGTAACGAGTCGAGCGTAGCCGAATGTAGCGGAGTAAGAGTAGCGATTCTTCTTCACAAATCTACTCAAGTAAAAGTAAAAAGTATAGTGCAGTAAAACTACACATAGAAGTAAATTTCTTCCAAAAGGTTACTCAAATAAATGTAATGAAGTAAATATAACTCATTACTACCCACCTCTGATGACAACCAATAAAAATTCAAATGAAATACAAAAAATGTAAAATAAAAATAACCTTGTCAAACTCAAGGTCATGCTGTTGTACTGAATATCAGCACTGGTTGTGAAATATTGAAAATCTCAAAGCCTTGCTCATAGTCATCAGAACAGAGTTTAAACACTATTTATTATCAACAGATTATAATTTATTTGTTTATTTAACCAATTATTTTGCTGTGTTAACACATATCCTTCTGTGACTGGCGGAACTAAACAACCGTGACTGGTAGAGCTGGTGACTAAAAAATGTAGAAAGCAGAAAGGCTGAATTCCAAATAATGTGCTTTAGAATCCTTTGTTCCACTGACCAGATTCAGTCTTGTGTTAGAAGCTAGTTAGGTTGTTAGATTTATAGCATGTGTGCTTTAGCGGTATTTGGAAATGACATACACGTACAGTAGAAGGAGACAAAGTGTTGTTTAAGATGACGCAACCTTATCAGATGTTCTTCTTGCTCAAAGTGCTTCTTTGCTGGTTTTGAATGTGAGTGTGTCAGCCTAAGGTAAAATCAAGACCACTTTTCATGAAAATAGCCATGAGGAAGCATGCTGGTGACAGCATCATCCTACATGTTGAGCTGCTTCTCTTCAGCTGGGACTGTTCTTCTGTCAAGACAAAGGAAGACATTGGTAACAATGCAAAAAAAAAAAAAAAAAAAAAGAAATGACTTGCTGTTTGATAGATGTGGAGCATTTATTTTGGAGGAGTGGAATAAAATAGCAAAGTCACTGTGTGTTGCTAAAAAAGTAAACAAACAAAAACCCGAATGCTGTTTATTAGCTAAATGATGCATTCATTTTAAATATTAGTTTAGTAGATAAACAGTAAGAAAATCATGCAAATAAGTCAATGTTGTGTTTTTTCCCCTTTTATAGCATTTCCATAATTTTCACTTGACTTTTGAATTTTGTTGGTTGCTGTATCATGTTAAAGGTGGAAAAAGATGCTGTGATGTTCTATTGTGATATGTGGACTAATATGCACTGTGTCTTTTATTTGGCAGTGGCTTATTGCTAGACTGAAGGAAATGTAAGGAACTTATGTAAGATTTATTGAATTTTGTTTTCTATTTTTGTGATCCACTTCTATATAAGGGAAAAACAAGTTTTTGGCTAGAGATGGAAGAAAAATATTTAGTTATTTTTCTACTTTGGAGGTATGTTTTGCAATTCCATTTCTTTCTTTTTTTTTTTGGAAAAGTAAAACTTGTTCCCTCTGTAATACAGTAGTTGTGTGTGTATGTGTGTGTGTGTGTGTGCACGCGCGTGTTCAAAGGCCCTGTGATATATGCTCGTTTTAGAGCTGCAGACGTCAATGCTGCTTTAGTGCTCTTTAATTTCAGCTTGACACGCCCTAACCCTCAACACACACACACACACACACATACACACATTGCATCCTTATATACTCGATCTAGGATCTGAGTCTGTAATCCAAGCAGACAGAGAGATACAGAGAGGGTGGAATAACTACAGAGAGAAGGACTTGAGATGAAGGGAGAAAGTGAAAAAAAAAAAAGTCCAGGAAGGTTATATGTGCGATTCCTTCAGACTGTGTGAGTGTGTGTGTCCATCCAGAAATGGGTGTATCCTGTTTCTTATGAATGCTTCAGTCAGGAACAGGCAACAACCCCCTCACACACAGTAAGATCAAACCAAAAGACACATTCATCCATGCATGTGTGTGTGTTTTGGGAGGGACAAGGACTGCACTTATTAATGTCACTTTCATCTTTTATGCAGTGGTGTATGCGTGTGTGTGTGTGTTTGTGTGTGAGTGTGAACTCCATCAGTAGGTCTCAACTTGTGTGTTTGTTTTTGTATAGTGTGTGTGTGTGTGTGTATGTGTGTGTGTGTGTGTGTGTGTGTGTGTGTGTGTGTGTGTGTGTGTTTGGGGAAGGTGTTATCAATAGCTTCTCTGTTCCTCTTAGGTAAACTCAAGTTATACTCTCTCTCTCTCTCTCTCTCTCGCTCTCTCTCTCTCTCTCACACACACACACACACACCACAATATAGGCATATTAAGTTGCGTTTAAAGCCATTATGAAAATAGCTGAAATGAACTTTAATTTGCACCAACTTCTCAGTGTTCAGTTCACACACCCAAACAAGATTATAACGATAGGGATTAAAATAGTACAGGTAAATGCTTTTCATGTCCAATTTAAAATGTATAATTTCACCTGTTACTTGCAGCTCGTGGCCAGCACAGTGGCACAGTGAGTATCATTGATTGCTCACAGCTCCAGCCTGGATTCTGTTCCGAGGTTTGCTGTCCGTGTGTGCTCATGTGGGTTTTGCCCCAATGTCCAAAAATCTTGTGCCAAGTTGCCCCAATTTCTGTCTTTCTTTTTAATATGCACAAACACACATGCATACCAATGCATTACTAAATACATATATATATTGAAGAGATTTGTAATAAACCTATATTGCTTTGATAAAGGTCACTCCAGACATTAATGACATAGCATAAATTCTGAGTTGACAATCAGTACAGCTTTTGCTGTGTGTTTTGTGCTTCTGTTCAGTTTTTCTCTATATCACATCAGTCAAACACATGGTTCTGTGGTGAACTAGTGCCTAGGCATACAGTTCGCTCATTGCGGCGACTCAGTTTCTTTTCTTGGTCAAGAATCCAGCCCCAGCCATTTACGAGCTAGTGCACCCCTATTGCTGGTCCCAAACCTGGATAAAATGGAGAGACTTGCATTAGGAAGGGCATCCGGCATAAAAAATTTTGCCACATCAAAAAAATATATGAAGACCTGGTGATCCGCTGTGGGGCCCCCAAAAATAGGGAGCAGCCAAAAAGAGGAAAAACATCTGTCAAACCGATGAACACATGAACACATGCGCTCCTACTGAAAGGATAACTTTGTAATTGCAGCAGAAAACACACAGACACAACCTCTGTTTGCAAACAAAAAAAAAAAAGGGGGTCTGGTTTCATACAGACACTTGTATACCTTTGTACCTCTTTCTTTTCTGGTGCCACCTTAAAGGCTGTTTTATTACAATTGGTATATACGTAGGTCACTCACTCACTCACTCATCGTCTATACTGCTTTATCCTGTATTCAGAGTTGCGGATACACGATATAAGATAATATAGAATTTACATCAAAATATTAAGTTTCTCATCAATGCATGATTCCATTGCTTATAATAAATGGATTTTGACTAATGACTAGATTGCATTATGTACAAGGGGCAACCTCCAGTTTTGAAAAATGCATCCAATGCAAATGTGACAAAACGTTCAGTCCCTCGAATGACCACTAGGAGCTGGCTCGAAAAGTAAGTCAATTCCCATAGACCCCCATGTAAAAACTGGCAGCTTTATAACAGATATAAACATCTTTGCAGCCTGGTACAAAAATGGTTTTGGTCTCCTTCACTAGATTTTCCATTCATGGCAGCAGTACAGGAAGCAAATATTTATGTTAATCATCAGTTAAAATTATGTTAAGGCAAAAATGAACAATAATTATGGGCATGGCTGATTTGAGTGACACATTAGCTATGTAGCTATATTTGTCCAACATTAGCTAACATTTAGCTATATTTAATATGTTGGCTTTGCTAATTCCAGGTTAGATGTGCATTAATGCATATCACATATAACAGACAAATAAAACAAAAAAACAAAAAATCTTACAAATGTCACATCCACATAGAACATTACATGTAATAAAAATGTAAGTAAAATGATTTACTTTTCAAAACTTGAGCAATACTCATTCAATACTTGAAGAAATAAAAAAGCACAATCTTTTTATTTCCACGCTTCTTTTATGGATGCAAGTCTACTGGGTGTCCAATTTTTTTTTGTGAGGATGTCTGCTGTTAATAATGCAAGACAAATGAAACTGAATTGGATTCAGTGATTTATAACTGTACTAAGTAATTTATTCAACTGTACAATCATCATCCTCATAACCTATGCAACAACAGAAACAACATGAACAACATCAATATTGTCCTCAGTGACCTATTTAAGGAAAATGGTTACATCAAGAGGCCCCATGGGTATGAAGGATGGGTATGCAATTTTCTGTTCTAAGTAAACAACAATTTATTTGCCATTTTAGACATTCTCAGTTTTTCATTTTCAGCTTTAGTTGAAACTAGAAACATAAATCGCCAACATTTTGCTCATTAATGAAACACGGTAAAAAAGTTATATATATGTATGTAGTCAGGTTTCAGTTAGAATCAGCACAGAACAATTGTTACACTGAAGGAGAAAATCATCTCTGCATGGAATAAAATTTGTTCTTATACATTAAGGAATGCTCATTGTTCTTCAGTAGTTCAGTGTATATGCAAGACTGCCACTTTGAGCATTTTCCATAATTTATGTTTAAGTCAAACTTTGCCTATGGATCCAGATTTTTTGGGCTCCGTATGTATTTAAAATGATCAGTAGATGGAAATGAAAATGTAATTTAGGAGTCGGAAACATCCTCCATTTCCTGTTCGTAGGACAAACAGAGTCTCCTTATGTGAACCCTGAATATAGAGAGAGTGAGAGGGAGAGAAAGAGAGAGAGAGTTTTGGCTGTTTGCTTATGTGGTTATTTTTTGGGAAAAGAACTGAATCACATATTGTGCTGCTGTTGGTAAACCGTATTTGCTCATTTGCAATTGGCTGTTTTTTTGTTTGCTCTTTCAGTATGCGTCAGTTTTCTGTTCGTTTTTAAAATTTTTTTTGTAAGTAATTACAGTATGTGGATAAGAAACCTTTTCACGGTCTCACTGTAGCTTACTTGCATAAAATGAGACTATTAATGTAGCATTGTCTCAAACGTATTCCACTTCATCTATACTACTATTTTGAACCGTGTGTTGTTTTAAACTTTACTAAATCAGGCATTTAAAAAGAAGAAATTGATGCATTAGCTACGGCTCAGTTTCTGGGATTGTGTTCCCAAGGCTCCCAATCAGCAGTGCTTACTGTAGTTACAAAATGAATCCCCTCTGTGCAAAGCCTTGCACCTTACCATGTGCTTGTCGTATTGTTGTTATATCTTGTGATTAAATTAGCTTAGCTTATATTAGCCTAGCCAAAATGTCTATCCCTCTGTTTGTTTTGCCTGTTTGTGTTTAAGCGTCTGTTATTTGGATAGTTACCTGCAGTTAGTATTATTAACATCGTCCCTGACTTCATTAAACATGTCTGCTTTAGTGTTCATCCCTGCTCTAGGGTGGTTTATTAAAGTAAATGTTTTTGTAAGGTGTGTGTGTTTTGCTGCTTCTGTGTGTCTTCTTCACAGGTATGTCATTGGTTTGAACCGTGGAAAAATCATGGTGATGAACTTCCAGAGGGGAAAATCATGCACACATTTAAATAGACAGATACATTGTCCTATAGATCCCCATCCACACACACTCAAAATTCACCAACTCAAAATGTGTCTAGGTCAGACATTCTGACGTCACGCAAAAAATAAATAGCACTCCACATAAAATCCAGTTGAAGCTGTTCCAAAACTTAAACACACAAACATGCACACACACTGTTTATAAGGTATTTCTACTTTGTGTGTGTATGAGTGTGTGCATGTGCATGCGTGCGAGTATGTGTGTCTCTATATGTGTGCCAGTTTTAATCTTTTGACTTTACTCTATAATCCTGGCCTGCAATCTGATGTTCAACTGAAAGAAAAAGAAACTGAATGAAAGAAAGCGTGTGTGTGTGTGTATGTTGAAAGAGCTTTAACATTTGTTGCAATTCTTCCAATTATTGACAGATATTAGCAAAATAACTAGCAGCTAAAAGATTTTGTTTCATACACTATATGTTCATAGGGGAGGGGGGGGGGGGGGTTGCAACATGATAGGAGAGTCTCACTGTAAGAGCCTTTCTCGAGGACCGAACATTGGAAATGATGGGAAATACCCCACCTCTCTGATCTGTCTAATCAGTAACTTTTAGCCTTAACTAATGAACCCACACAGTCGTCCTCAGCTAAATGGCTCTTTATCAAGAGCAACTCAAACCTAAAATTTTTTGTTGCCTCACTCATTAGAGCTTCGCTGTCCAACGGCAGGTGAAATGAGCAGGGTGATGACTGTAGGCTTAAAGAGTGTAGCTGTCAATCTGCAGTCTTATTATAAGTATGGAGAAGATTCTGTGCCGGAAAAAAAAAAAGACTATAACTAACTCTCCTGATTGACATTTTTCCTTGTAAGGTCTGTAGGTTTTGGTTTGTAAGGTCTTTGTGGGTAAGATAAATATGACCAAAAGCAAAATTAGATAAAAGCAATTTTCTGACTTTTACTTATTTTGGCAAATTATTGTCTGTGGGCACAAAGATGGACCTCATATAAAGCATTTCTGTACTATGATAATTAACAATGTTGTCAAAAAACAAAGTGAAACTAAAACTGGTAGCGGTGGTGGAAACTAAATGATGCTGAAAACTAACATTTTTGTATTGTTTTTTATTTCTCTATTCAATCCCCTGCTACACTAATGCACTTATCCCAGTGTTTTTACTAGTGCTTGGTTACCATCAAGGTAGGAAGTTTTCTCGGTTTTCCCAGAGCCATGATCGGACTGCTGCTTTACATCTGAAACCCCGGTCTCCCAGGAATTCCTTTAATGTATACTAAAACTGTATTAAAGGATCCATTATATCAAAACTGTTGGGGTGGAGTTATAGAGCTAATATAAATCATACAAAATTCCCACTGAGTTAAACAAAAAAAATTTGACATAAAATTTCCTTTTTGTTTGTTTAAAACAAATAAAGAAATAGATAGATAAATGAATAAATAAAACTTCTGATATAGGGATATCTCATTTTGCGGTCACACTGGTCATATTACAGTATATCTAGTATTGCTGCAGCATGCTATATATATAATCCTCAATTTCGATATTAACTTGTAGTCAAGTGCGTTACCTGTTAATGTAGGTCAAACTAAAATACATTAACATTAGATTCCCCAGTAGTAAATTTAACCAAGAAACCAAGCAGCTGAAAATAAATTCTTGTTGAATTGTGTACATCCCCCCCCCCCAATGCCTGTTGCTTTGACTTCACAAAGAACCCTTCAGAGTTTTCACTTTGCCGCTTCTGTTGCAGTCTGATCCACTTTTGATGTCATCTTGTTCTTCCTCTTCATTTCAAATGAATATGACACAATTCATCTTTTCTTTGCATTCTAAAAAGCTATTTTAGTGTCCAGACACATTTTAGTGTCTCACTGATTGCATTTATATAATTATTTGCAAGATGTCTATTTGAGTCAGCACATATGCGTAGTACTGTTTAAACACTTAAAGTGCAAATCTGGCAAATGTTCCTAAACACACAGATGCGTGTGTGTGTGTGTGTGTGTGTGTGTGTGTGTGTGTGTGTGTGTGTGTGTGTGTTTGTGTGTGTGTTTACTTTCTGCTCTGCTTTGGCTACTTTGTAATTAGAGCAATTCCAACACACACACACACACACACACACACACACACACACACACACACACACACACACACACAACACACACACAAACAAACAAACAAACAAACAAACAAACAAATAAATAAATAAAAAACCCGGGCATTATTTCATAGGCTAGTACCACTGGTAAACCCCTGGGTTTAATCAAGGCTTATTCAGTGGTGTGTATCTGCGTAAAGCAGAAAATTAAAAGGTATAGGATTCTAAGATAGAAATACCTTTTTCTTGTTTATTATTATTATTATTATTATTATTATTATTATTATTATTATTATTTCCATTTTGAATAGGCATTTTCTTAATTTTTGTAAATTAATCCCTCTGCAGAGAAAGCATCAAATCATTTCTTTTTTTAAACACCTTTTTACACACCTTTTTTTCATGAAGTACCTAGCACCAATATAATTTAATATGCACACACACACACACACACACACACACACACACACACACACACACACACACACACACACACACACACAGTGTTTCCCTCTTATGTAACTCTGCACAGTGCTACTTTTCTGTAGAGAAATTTCCAGTGGGTTAACCAGTCAAACTCAACACACATACACCTACAGGCAGGTGTGTGGAATTTCAGTGAGAAGCCTTCTGTATGAATAACACTTTCAGTATTCATCTGTGTGTGTGTGTGTGTGTGTGTGTGTGTGTGTGTGTGTGTGTGTGTGTGTGTGTGTGTAAGAGGCATATAAGAGAGCTAGGTAGACTTCCTAAAACAAAAATGATATGAATGAGTGTTTAAATCTATCAGTTTTCATATCCATTTCAACATACTGATAGGTCATATGGAAGTGTATGTATGTGTGTGTTGGTTTATTCAAAATTAAGCAATTAAGTCTTATAATCAAAATCAGCAGCAGGACGGTATTTCTGCATCAACCAAAAACACTGTACAGTCGTGGCCAAAAGTTTTAGGAATGACAGAAATATTAGTTTTCACAAAGTTTGCTAAACTGCTTTTAGATCTTTGTTTCATTTGTTTCTGTGATGTACTGAAATATAATTACAAGCACTTCATACGTTTCAAAGGCTTTTATCGACAATTACATGACATTTTTGCAAAGAGTCAGTATTTGCAGTGTTGGCCCTTTTTTTTCAGGACCTCTGCAATTTGACTGGGCTGCTCTCAATCAACTTCTGGGCCAAATCCTAACTGATAGCAACCCATTCTTTCATAATCACTTCTTGGAGTTTGTCAGAATTAGTAGGTTTTTGTTTGTCCACCCACCTCTTGAGGATTGACCACAAGTTCTCAATGGGATTAAGATCTGGGGAGTTTCCAGGCCATGGACCCAAAATTTCAACGTTTTGGTCCCTGAGCCACTTAGTTCTCACTTTTGCCTTATGGCACAGGAAAATGCATTGTTCTTCACCAAACTGTTGTTGGATTGTTGGAAAAAGTTGCTGTTGGAGGGTGTTTTGGTACCGTTCTTTATTCATGGCTGTGTTTTGGGGCAAAAATCTCCCTTGGATGAGAAGCAGCCCCACACATGAATGGTCTCAGGATGCTTTACTGTTGGCATGACACAGGACTGATGGTAGCATCACCTTTTCTTCTCCGGACAAGCCTATTTCCAGATGCCCTAAAAAATCGGAAAGAGGCTTCATCTTTCCGAATATGACTTTGCCCCAGTCCTCAGCAGTCCATTTGCTATACCTTTTGCAGAAAATCAATCTGTTCCTGATGTTTTTTTTTTGGTGAGAAGTGGCTTCTTTGCTGCTCTTCTTGACACCAGGCCATCTTCCAAAAGTCTTCGCCTCACTGTGCGTGCAGATGCGCTCACACCTGCCTGCTGCCATTCCTGAGCAGCTCTGCACTGGTGGCACTCCGATCCTGCAGCTGAATCCTCTTTAGGAGACGATCCTGGCGCTTGCTGGACTTTCTTGGATGCCCTGAAGCCTTCTTAACAAGAATTGAACCTCTTTCCTTGAAGTTCTTGATAATCCTATAAATTGTTGATTTAGGTGCAATCTTAGTAGCCACAATATCTTTGCCTGTGAAGCCATTTTTAAAAGATGTCTACATGCTGTTTAAAGATCTGTTAAAAATAACCCTCTTATTCTATGCCTATGTGAGGTTTTGCTCCTAAACATTTAACATCCTAACTAAGAAACTAGAAATATTTCTTTGTAGCAAAAATATTTTTTTCCTAAACAAACCTAAGTATAGGCTTTATTGAAATGCTTGAGTTGTCACTTTGCGGCCAAAGAATCAATACATTGACATATCCTGTGGGCGTGGCAAAGATATTACTCTTTCTCAAAAGGGTCAATTTATTGTCTTGCATCAAGAAAATAAAACAACTAAGGAGATGAAAATCTCTAAAAGTGGTCAATTACGAACTGTAAAACAAATTATTAAAACCTGAAAGGATAGTGGTGTAGCATTAAAAAAACACTTATCATTGAGGCTAATTGGGAAAAAGACTTCAATTGGTCTGATGGTCCCAGATTTTCCCTGTTCTGCAGTGATGTGTGCATCAGGGTAAGAAGAGAGGCAGATGAATATTTAGACATGACTTTACAAAAAGATTAATAAATGAGTCCCAGTGTAAATGAAAGAAAATGTGCTTAGTTTCCTATGCACCCTTCTCTTGGGCTGTTTTAATGCTGCAGAAATATTCTTATTATTCAAGAACCATGTCTTGACAAAATCCTATCTTGCATGTCTACAGATGATTCTCTCAACCTCATGCCTTAGGTTTCACTCTGACACACCCCATTTATGGTGACACCTTATATAGACAGGTGTGTGTCCTTCCTAATTATGTGCAATAAATTAAATTAAGCAAATGTAGACCAATCATGTTGTAGTATCTCAAGGAGCACTGATAGGAGAAGGATGCATCAGAGCTCAACTGCAAGTGTCATAAAAAAGGGACTGAATACTTGGGATAAGGGAAATGGGATATTTATCTTTATTTTTTAATAAAGTAACAAAACGTTCTAAACACCTGTCTGTGTATGTGTGTGTTTATATACTGTATACATATATCCCCTTTTTGGAAAATGCGAGATTGAGCTGGGCGATTGTAGACGCGCTGCTGGCATGCCTATGTTCACCGTATGTTTTGCTGAAGTACGGGAGGGATGAGGTTGATGTGCTTCTGCATATCCTTCACATATCCCATCACAGAATGGAAATGAGTTGGCTGCTGGTCTGAGGTCTCTTTTCCCCAAGTCCAGGAAGCCCTTCGGTCACCTCCAAAATAAAACTTAAATGGGGTGAAAACCAGTGGATGCCTGGGGTTTTTTCCAGACAGTGAGATTCCAATTGGGTTCGGCTTCATCTATAACCCACTTGAGTAGGTGTTTCAATAAATTGCTCCATCCATCTGTGGGTGATAAATGGATGTTCTCATATGTCTTACCAAAGCCTTCAGCTTGGAGATGAATGGTTGGCCCTGATCCATGAGCAACTCATTGGGTATGCCCACACAGCTAAACAGCAAAACCAGTTTGCGTGTGATATTCTTAGAAGTGGCATGTGCATGACAGTGTCAGTTTTGCCATGGGGAACAACAAGGAGATTGCATTTTTTCCCCCTACTTTCTGTGCGATAATATTACAGCCCATTTTTTTATTTGACCATCTTCCCGTTCTACCTCTGTCTCTTGCACATGGGTCCTGCAGTATTTCATTCGATCATCCTGTTTTTGTTCTCAAAGGTTGTTTTTTTTGGTTAGCTGCTAAGAAAAAAAATTACGCGGGAATTACTGATTAAGAATTCCCTGACAATATGGTTGACTGATCTAAAATGTGGAATAAAATAGAGTTGTCCTTTTCTTCAAAACTAGAGGTAGCTAACACCAGCCCTGGGGTGGGCAATGATATTTCAGGGGTGGCTGATTTCAGGTTATGCTTTTACTCCACCCCCAGACTGCCCTCTTTTTCGGTTATGGTTGGTCATGATTATATACTCCATTATAGCCACAAAGTGTGCAGAAAATGAGAGTGCACAAATATTAAGAGCTCCTCTGGCAGAATAACTGTACACACCGACTAGCACAGGCTGACTTCAAAGGAATTGTTCACATGGATGCAACAATCATACGTAAAAGATTGATTTTCGCATCAAGCAGAACCATCCGACTGAGCAAGACAGTCAGAGGGTAAAATAATTTCACGTCTGCTCATCTTATTACCATGTCCATTCAATCCCAGAATAAACAAATGGATATTTATTCTGTTGTTGCAGTGTAGTTCATTTCTCTGAAAACAGATACTCCAGTGTAATTCGAACATAGATATTTTGACTTATAGTTATTATATTTTTCTAGATACTACCTATTTTGTTGGACATATTTAAACAAATACATTAAAAACAAGTGTACACATTATGGACTTCTTTTTAGCTTCTTCACGTCCTCTTGGAATCTGTCAAATAGCAATTCCTAAATCATGACAACAGACAATGAGAGGATCTCAAGAAAATGTGTAGGTGAGTAATGGGATTAAAGTCTCAACTACAAGTATGTCTTTCTCCGTCTCTATCGGTGTTCCTGTCTGTCTCTCCTTCACTCTACTCTGTTATTACAGTTTATTTTAAAGGGAAACGTGCGGTCGTTTCCTTGTGCAATGCTTATATATATAAACATAATTGCTGTATGCTCACCCAGCAAAATATACATCTCCTAACCTGCAATTACCGCCCTGTTTCTCTCCATCTTGCTGTCTCTCTGTCCCTCTCCTTCTCCCTGTCTGCCACCGCCTTAGCACACAAGAAGGGCTATTTTTAAAGACTAGCTTGTTTAGTTTTTATAGTTTTTTGAGTCTTGATGTTTGTGGATTTCAAAGAATCTGCTAGTCAAGCTCTTTTCTCAGAACATGTTTATGAGCAGCACCTGCATTTGGCCTGCAGAAATATGACAATGACAAAAAGTGGAGGAATTTCCTTCATCTGTTTTGTAAAGAATGATTATGCACTAGTGTGTCTGCACCGCTAAATTGCAATGCTAGGTAATGAACTTGATCACCCTACGAATCACACAGTTCCTACTTTTGCCCAATAGGGGCAGAGTGTCTCTACACTGCTTTGTGTGGTCGGATAGTGTTCCTGAATGTGC
Source organism: Clarias macrocephalus (assembly GCA_011419295.1). Classification (NCBI taxonomy): domain Eukaryota; kingdom Metazoa; phylum Chordata; class Actinopteri; order Siluriformes; family Clariidae; genus Clarias; species Clarias macrocephalus. The sequence continues at coordinate 114,838 of JAAGKR010000738.1, read as the reverse complement.
AAAACCTGGAAATTATGTTGGTTTGGCCATTTTGGTCATATGCACTACAACACACACATTTTACTACTTGTATTACTCAACTTAACTGACATAAATGCCTGTGTAAAATTTGACAATGAACCTGAGATTTGAATAAATAAATAGGTAATACATTACATAATACAGTACAGCATTTGGCAGACGCCATTATCCAGAGCAACTTACATTTTTATCTCATTTAACATCTGAGCAGTTGAGAGACATTATTTATTTGTAAGATATATTGCAAAGGTTGGAAGAAAGAAAAAATGGAGAAAAAAATCCATACATCATAAAAATGTATATGTCATGGTGACCTTCTTTCCAGCCAAAGGCTGAGAAAAAAAAAAAAAAGTACTGCATTTGGGATGGGAATGCTGTTGAAACCCAGGATCTCAGCTTTTCTTTGTGTGTCTTCCTGATGACGCTTCTATTACTGAACAGTTCAACTGAACAATTGTATGTTTAAAGCCAATCATATTGAGCTGCTTGACACCCCACCAAAATCTATGGTCATGAGCTGCTCATCATCACTGA
>JAAGKR010000738.1:93731-111347 GCA_011419295.1 Clarias macrocephalus | reverse complement strand
TAAAATGCCCCCCCCCCCCCCCAAAATAAAACAGATGAACAACACTTAAAATAAATGACAGGAAGAAAATTAAGAATTGTTAGGGCAATTCCAGGAAAGATTATGAAAGACAGCAGAAGGAGAACAAACTGGAACAACTGAAGAACAGGTCTATATTTTCATACATACATTCTAAATGGATTGCCTACAGTTGATACAATGATATGTATCATGACATTTATGTCCACATGTCGAACCATACATGCATATACACACAAACTTGCTTGGTCCACTCCGTGATCAGTGCCTGTGTTCCTGCCTGAGAGAGTGAAATAAACACGCAGTGTGTTTTCGCGCCTCCGACAATCAGCAATGCTTTAATAGATTCTGACCACCTGTTCCAGCACTGGTGAGTTCTGGGAACATTTAACCCAAAGGAGGAATTGAATTAAGTCCTCCTGATTCCTGATTTGATTGTTGGCTGGTTCATTGAACTTGGCCATTGAACTGTGTGTGGTAACCTGAGGTTAGCCTCACACTGACCCCAGTTCCCCGTTAAACTGGACAGACATGTATGTTTAGATGTGCCACAGTAATGGATAAATTGTTTGAAAAGGAGCTCAACTGTAGTGGAATGAGACAAACTGACTTCGAGAATCAGTCTGCAATAACCACGATCACTGTGCAGCATTGGTATTTTGGGACGTTATAAAAATCAAGAGCTATATGAATCATGGGTGTTAAGGTGTTGGTAGAGGGTTGTGTTGACCAGAGGAGTGCATGCTTCCTTGCAGGAGGAAGTGTAGTGATGGGTGTCTGAGAGCATGCTCAGCCATCATTAGAAATATGTTGAAGAACCTAACTAAGAACAGGTTCTGGGATGCTGGCAGTGGATCCTTTGGGTGCTGTGATTTACTATCTGGGCCCTGGGCTTCCATGGATCTGACTTGTTTGTGCAATGCATCCCATATGCGGAACATTAGATTTGGATCCGGAGAGTTTGGATGTCTTTTAATGGACCAAACAGAAAACTTGAATTGAAAACTGTAGCAGAGTGATCTGCATCTCAAGTATGTGAAAAGAAATAGGCTGTAGTTTAGGGACGGTAGTTTTCTTAACAGTAGTTTAACAATGGCTTACCCAATCCCACAAGCATTTATGTTACATTTTTAGCTGAATACAGCTGCATCAGGAGGCTCAAAATATAGGAAAGAGAGAGAAAGTTATTCAAAAAATTCGTTTTTGTGATAAATTGTGTATAAGAGGTAAACATGTATTTAGGGTAATCCTATACTGAAATGTTTAAATGAACACACCATCTGGTATTTTATCTGTATGGTAACCTGTTCATCTACCTGCTTGTATAAATTGGGTATTTTTGCATAGGAAATTCTGAAATAAAAGCAAAAAAAAACTGCATGTGTAAGGAGAAGATGAAATAAAAAATTACTTTTAAAATAACTGAGGTGGGAAGTATCTGTTTCATTCCATTGTGATTAATAACTGCGGGTCTAGGAGATTGAGTATGATGGAAATGCTGCTGTCTAATTAGTACGGCTGTATCTCAAATCTGGATTTGCATTTGCATATGACCTATGCACCTCCTCCTCTATATTTTAAATCATCTCTAGGTAACTTGTAACATATAATACAGAGTAAATGATAATTAAACCAGTGTTATACTGTACATAATTTTTTAGGGAATAGTAACTAGAACAAAAATCTCTCAGTTGTGTAGGAAGGTTTGGAAAAGTTTTGAGTTCACATCTAATCAGCTTTTCAACACTGTTTTAAAAATACCAAAACACCTGAACAAAACTGGGTCCATCCAGGATTCATAGTATCTGAACATTTCTGATTGTTGTCTGAATATTCAAAACGTTGGATAGACAACAACATTATGTTGTGGTCATTCATTCAATATTACCCCCATGCTGTTTTATCAAAGTACATGCAACTTTAAAAAACTGGATATTATTAGTCGTATATAAGTTTTGTAATGTATGAGTGACAATATTGCAACCTAATCAAAACTATATAACAATGTTATACAATGTTTGGGAATCTGCTAGATTGGCATAAAAAAAATACTTCATGGTTTTTGGTCTTAATCGTGACTTTGTTTCACTTTCACTTGGACTCGAGCTAGTCTTCGCCTTACCTTAATCAAACTCAGCTGGTTCTGGTCTTGGATTTGAGAATGCTGGACATGACAACGGCTTTACCTGTCCTACAAGCTTATAATAATGTACATATTCTGTATGAGGAGGCAGCATGATGGAGTTCTCCCTGTTCCTGTGTAGGTTTTTTTTAAGGTTCTCCTATTTCCTTCTAACTCCAGGAAGCGTACCAGTAGGAGGAACGACTACACTAATTAGCCAGTCGGGGTTAATAAGTCTGTCAATATTTATGTGTGTAATATGTATATCCTCTGGTGTTGTCCACAATGTTGATTAATACATTAAACACCAAAAACATGGTAAAGATTATTATTTGGGAATAATTGTTTGATGTTTGCACAGTGATGTTCCTACCATTGCCGAAATTTTGTAAAACCATCTATTAAAAATTCTTTTAAGTTTCTGCAGAACTTTTACAATTTTTACAGCAGCTGTAACCCTTGCTGTGACCTGGTGTGTATTTTCACCAGAATAAGAGTCTTCTGTGCTCCTTATGTAAGAGGCAATGAAACAGCTCCCTTCTGTTTGAGCCATATAATCACCTAATCTCTAACCGACTCCACCTTCCCCACCCGCCCTCTTTCTCTCTCTGTAATATCATATAAGTCAGCCTGTATGCTGGCCAGAGGAAATGAAATGTTTGTTTCTCCTCCCACTGGGGTATGTTGGTGCATGTACATGTGAGTTCATGTGTACATGTGTGTGTGTGTGTGTGTGTTCGGGGAATAGAGGTGGCACGCGTTTAAACTTCTGTCAGTCTTTCATTAATGCGAGAAGGTGCTGAAAGCTCATGTGTTATTGAGGATATTTTGTATGCGGGTTAGTGCATGTGTGTCTGTGTGAAAGCTGGACAGAGAACTGTGCGTGTGTGAGAGGCAAGGAAAAGTGCGTCCCTTCAGAAGTGACATTGAGTTTGTGTGTGTCTGTCAGAGTGAGTCAAAGAGTGATGGGAATGTGTGTAGAGAACTTGTGTTTTTAAATATACGTAATAGTTGTTATACAGGAAGGTGTCAATCAAAATATAATTTCTGTAAAAATATGACACACACACACACACACACACACACACACACACACACACACACACACACACACTAAGATATTTAGTACCAATATCTGTTTAGTATATTTTTGCCTACATGTCACGTCTTTCTGTATGTCTGTTTGTCTATTAAATTTTAGGGAGAGCTGTATTTCTTAAAACAACATGCCTGTAAGACACCAACACATTATGGTTGTCCGATTCTGTCTTGGTCACTTTTGTTGTGGGCTGTGTATTACCACAACATACACATACACACCCATGATAGCGTCATAGCCTTGTGCTTGAGCTTTATGTGGCTGGCTACTACTACTCCCGCTACTACTACTCTTACACACACATACACACAATTCCACCTATGAACTTTTCTCCTGCTATGTGTTTACACATTTACAGGAGCTCTATGGTTGTTTGTGGAATGTGTATAGTATATAGACAGGGTGATTACATTTTTAGGATTTTCTTAAAATCTTTTTGGTTTCATCCAACTGCTTTATAGGATCTTGTACAAAAAGAATATCCAGAACATTTGATGTACCATTGAACACTGTGCAGGGTAGAAGTCTCAGTCTCTCATATTTTTCAAATCTGGGCTACGGGGCTAGAGATGGCTAGATGGAAGCGCTTTCTCAAACCCATCCAAATCTGCCAAAAATTTAAATGGTCTGATAAGGCTAAAATAGAATATTTAGGGTGTAATTAAAAGTACATATGTTTGGTGCAAATGAAGACAAATTATCACCCAAAGAGCATCATCTCAACAGTAAAGCATGGTGGTGGCAGTATCAAAGGGCTATAACGGCTGGACAACATGATTAGCTTCAAATGCCAGTCTTTTTTCACACAAAATCTAAAGGCACAGTTTAGCATGATAACATCCAAAATTACAAACCAGGTCCCTTACCAAGTACAAACCTGGCCTTTTCAGAGCCCAGAACTAAATCTTATTTAAAAGATTTAGTGGATGACTTCAAGAATACTGGCCACAGGAAACATCTGGAGCATTTTTGAGGAATGGAATAAAATGTACATTTAAATTCTTACCTAAAAAAGAATAAACACTGTACTCCAAACAAAAGTTTTTTTTTGTGTAATGATATAGCTCCATCATACTGGCTTCATGACTGAATAAAATTTTAAACATTTTCACAAAATGTACAATTATGCCTTAACAAGACTCCTTTTTGCCCCTGCAGAACCATGTGCATTTTAGTCTGAATATGTCACACAGCCCAGGAAGCCAAACGCTGAAATACTTTTATAATAAACTACTTAAAAGTACCAGTACCAGTGACTGGAAAAGAAAGCAAATACTAGAACAACTTTAACAGGGGACTAGACTTCACCAAGTCATCACCTGGGCAAGGAGATGGACTTCGCAGCTGGGCAGCAAAGCGATTTGACATTGTCAGGAGCAACATTCTTAATTTGGGCAGTGTGAAAGAGTGATGAGTGAAGATATCAGCTGGGCAGGGAGGAAAAGTGACGTCACCAGCTGGGAGGAATAGGGTGGCAAAGACGTCCTCATGCAAGGAAGGGGTCGATTGGACACAAAAAGCCTTGTCTGCTGCTTGTGTGATTCAATTCAAGTTCAGTAGGGAAGGATGGAAACTCAACCATCCACCAAAAGTCACTGACTGAGTAAGGTCATTAACAGAAGGGCATGGGTAGCTCTTTAACAGAAACCTCCGCTCTCTTGGGAAGACAGGGAAAGACGGTGGAAAAGCCGATCAAAGAGTTTCCATTGGCAAGCAATTTGGGCGCTGGTCTTGTCCCTTGTTTAAGTCTGTCCATGCAGAAGGGCAAGAAACTGGAGAAGATTAAAAACCAATTTCACAATTGAGTGATTAACTTCTGATATGAAAAACAGTTACACACGTTTGCACTGTAACACACAATCACTAAGGCTTAGTGGTAGGTATTGATAAATCAGGTACCATAAATTACGACAGTTACAATCAACAAAGGCATATTTAAACAAAACTTTCCTTAAATGGACATTTTTTCGCAAATATTTGACCTTTTTCCGATCTGCTTCTTTCACGCCTCTGCAAGACGAGAATGGAAAGGAACATGTAAAGGAAGCAACAAAGACCTTGTGGTTCTGCAGTTGTCTACACAACCTGTGCACAAGGAGAACAGACTGCTGTGCACATGCTATGCAAAATGTTATATTTGGGGGTTTATTTGACTATGTAAGGCAACAGCGATTTCCAACTATGCTTTATTATTTTATTTACGTACACTCTTCAGCTATTTGAAGAGTGTGTACTGTACAGTGTATCACACATTAGACATATTTCTGACACTGTGTAACTCCCTGGTATACAGTATAGTACAGGGTACAGGGTTTTATTCCTTACCCCTAACCTTTCCCTCTATTTACAAAACTGGTGCTCAACCAGGCCCCTCCCATGACATGGTTCTTGTGTCATTTTAAACCTACTAAACAGCTCTTTTAAGAGCTATAACACGGTTGCTGTCATCCAAAGCTATCAGTCATGTCACAAGTAGAGGTGTGTACAATTTTGCAATCATGTGACCTGTTCAGTCTTTCTATGATTTAGTTAGAGTGTGTCTGTGCGTGTGTGTGCGTCTGTGCGTGTGTGTGTCTACAAATTTGAGATCACCAGTTTAAGCAAAATAACACCCGTATAAGAATGAAGCAGTAAATACAAATATAGGATGGCTGTGATCATGAAATTTTTGATGTTTGCCTTCATTTAAAAAAAAAATAAACATGTTATTTACAGTTTATGGTCTCAACAGGAACATGAGTCCCGAGTCACGTACAAAGAAGTATCAATCATGATGATTTACGTAGCATCAGTTCTGGGCAGCGCTTCCTGTCTGGAGTCAAAGCTCACACAATTGGCCAAGGTCAAGGCCAGTAAGAGGAACTGACTGTCACTTAAAGAGTATGAAGGTGTGTGTGTGTGTGTGTGTGTGTGTAGGTTATTCTTGTGTTGTTATGAGAGAATGTTAGTGATTATGGCTTTAGACGTAACCACACTAGGGTTTAAACCGCCACACATGGAAATGCCTGTGGTCTGTGTGTGTGTTTTGTGTTGTGGGTTTCTGTGTTCATCTATATATGGTTGTGTCTGCTTTTACTGATTTTTTTTTTTGTTTTGAGGATGTCTATATGTTTATATGTGTTTAGTGTTTAGGGTGCATGATTGAAAAGTACTGCGTGCGTGCGTGCGTGCGTGGTCGTGTGTTCGCGCACATTTTTAAATCTGTTTCTCTCTAAATAGTCAAGCATCATGCATGGTGGAGCCAAGTACACACCCCAACTGTCACTCTTTCTCTCTGTCTATCTGTGTCTGTCTCTCTCCATGTTCATTCCTCCTCTTCCTTTTTTTTTTTTTTACAAACAGAACACATGCATGCAATATTCATCTATTTTTTCATCTTCAGTAACCACCTTATCCTGGGTGGAGCCATACTGGGACCAGGGCCTATACCAGGAACACTGCGCTTGACACAGACGACAGTAGATGCCTATAGCTCAGCATTAACTGACCTGTATGATTTCTCTGCTTTCTTCATAAAAGTCTTGGAAGTATGTTGTCTTACTACCTTACAGAGACATCTTGTCATGGATGGCAGCACATCATTAAATCCTAGACCAAGTTACCTTGGCAAGAGCATTCTCCCTCTCTGACTACACACACATACACACACAAACACACACACACGCACGCACGCACACACACAACCCTGCAATATTTCAGGACAATCGTCATTCACTCCTCATAATGCTAACCTAACTCAGATATGCTGCTTTCTGACAGCTTTATAGTCAGATTTCTCTTCATGGAAACCATTCAGGAGTTTGTTGAGTCTTTTTTACTCTTAAGATTAGACCACAGCAACTTGCTCTTGCTTTCAGTCACCCCCATTTCTGTGTTCTCTCCACTAGGGTTAGTCTTGTCGCTGCCCACATCAGATTTTAACCACTCCTTTCTAAACAGGGTTTTATCTTGATAGTATTCTTAGACCTATTTGTACTGGCATGAGGATTTTTTTTTTTGATGGTGACTGCATAGAACCTTTGTAAGTCTTCTTGTAAGTCTCTAACTCTGGATAAGGGCGTCTACAAGATGCTATTTATATTTTTATATGCTCACGTATTTCAAAATGTACCAAATTTGGTTTCTAGATTTTGAACGCTAAACCAACATTTTTATCCAAAATCAAATAAATACATAACTAAATAAACAAATATGCAAATGTAGATTCTTTTCTCACAATATTTAAAGGACCTAACAGCTGATTAAATTAAACCACCATCACCCTGAGCAGGCAGATACTAATGATGCTTAAAATGCAAGTTTAAAAGATGTGTGTTAAGATATCTGTTTATTCCTAAAGAAATTATTCATCGATTGGTATTCATTCATTCAATTGTGTGAAATAGTTCATTGTCTCATTTTCACAGTTTTGACACTGGTCAAAAGGAGTGCACACACAGACATGCAGCTTGAAATCGGATTGCCACAATCAAGATGCCCAAATCTGAGACATCAAAAACATAATGGAGCATCTAAGTCTGCATCTTGTTTCTTTTTTATGGCTTTGAGGCTATATATAGTTGTTGATAAAATATTAATTTGTTTATTCATTATCGTTTCCAATTACCCCATGGGGGCCCTGGAAGTGTGTGTGCTTTTGCCCTGCTATAGGTTTGGCACGCCATCCAGTGTACCCATTGCAGGGCACAAGCACACAACCTCTGACACACCCAATCATACACTATGGGCAATTTGGAAAAACCAATCAACCTACCCTGTATGTCTTTGGACTGTGGGAGGAAACTGGAGGACAAGGAGGAAACCCACAAGGCCCGGCGGAGCGGAGGTAAGGTTCAAACCCCGTCTATGGAAAATGTAATTATTTACCTAGTTTGACTCGGTTATCATCAGTAGTGAAAAAAAAAATATAAAAACTATCCCACTGCTATTCACCCTGTTTTTAATTAATGGGATAAAACAGTCTAAATAAAATAAAAGAAATTTTGCCTTCTGACTGAAAATTTTCCTTCCTTCCTTTATGGCATACATTTTAGCCCAACTGTATAGTGCATTTACATAATTTCTATTGTAATTCTGCACAAGATCCTTGAACACTATGTTGATTAGGTTTATTTACTTTACTTTTCAAATTTATTAGTATTTTTCCACATTTTTTCCTTTTTTTAATCACAAAACTTATTCCCCATCAATTTGATCAGCTACATAAATGATCAATATTTTGTATTATTAGATACAGGCAATTAGTCAATGTTACTGGTTATTGAAATAGATGTTATAGCAGAACAATTCTACAATATCATCAGTTATGTCAAAGCTTGAAGGCAAGATGAAATTATATCTGCACTAGTTGCGTAAATTGACTGATATACTTTGCCTTTGTTTCCTGGATGTTTTTTTTAAATTGAGTGGCTGCTATGCCAAAATATCCTAGTTTTATTTCAGCTGTGGATGGAAGCTCTTTTATAAAAGTTTTGTAAAGATTTTGTGTGAACTTACTTTTGTGTTTAAGTCAAGTCCTTTATTTTTTTACACACTAGCGGAATAAGCCTCCTTTCATAAAGAAAGACGAAGAATAAGTCGACTATCAGTAGCTTGAACTAAAGGCTTTGGTCTTTAGGACACAACAACATCTGTTATTGTCCGAAACATACATATGTACATATTACTATGTAAGTCACTGTTTCAAAAGGGTCACATTATTGAACTACATCCAGCAAAACATGACCTAAGTAGATTTAAAATTACTTAAATTTATGCCGGAATTGTCCAATGCATTTTTATATCCTGAAATGATTGTGCTGAACTTTGTTGAAAAAAAGTGTTGGAAAAAAATCATAAATGCATTAATGTGAAATTAAAATGGTAAAAATAATTAAATAAATAAATAAAAATCAGTAGAAATCACTGAAATAGAGCATAAAGATTGGATTTTGGTGCAGTGGAAAATGGTCATGTGGTCTGATGAGTCCAGATTGAGCGCAGCAGGGTAAGAAGGTTTGCCCATGAATTGATGCACCCATCATGCATAGTGCCAACTGTACAAGCCTCCGAAGACAGCGTTATGATCTGGTGTTGCTTCAGTTGGTCAGGTCTAAACTACCCTGTAAAAAATAAATGGGTGCCAGAATTTTACCGTAAAAAATACATTATTGCACTGTAAAAAAATAAAGCGTAAATTTTACGGTAAAAATACGGCAGCTGTGGTTGCCATAAGTTTACCTGAAAAATATGGTAGCAATGATTTTATGTTGTACAGAATTGCACTCATTTTACAGATTTCAATTGTTTGTTTTTTTTCAAGCCTGGCCAGGAATCAAACCCAAACCCTGGCGGTGCAAGGCGACAGTACTAACCACTACACTACTGTGCTTGCTACACAAATGTTGTCGTTGTTGGAGTGCAAGTCGTGCGGGGGACGCGGGGAAACCGAGGAAGTCCAACAACGACAACAATTGCACAGCAAACACAGTAGTGTAGTGGTTAACACCGTTGCTTTGCACCACCAGGGTCTGGGTTCGATTCTTGGCCAGGCTCGAAAAAAAAAAAAGAAACAATTAAAATCCATAGAATATATGATATAATGAGTGTAATCCTGTACAACTAAAAATGTTGCTACCTTTTTTTTTTATGGTAAACTTCTGGCAACCACAGCTGCCTTTTTTTTTACCGTAAAATTTACAGATTATTTTTTTACAGTGCAATAATGTATTTTTTACGATAAAATTCTGGCACCCACAGCTGCCATTTTTTTACCGTAAAATTTACAATTTATTTTTTACAGTGTAAGCAATGTTAAGTGGCAATAAAATGAAGTCAAATTGTAAAAGAGTGGTACTCGGAGCATGAGGAATCGTTTTTACACATGAACTGGCCACCACGTCGTGTGCTGTTATCAAAGATAATGGTGGTCAAATTAAAAATCTTGCAGGGTGTCCCATTTTGACCAGACCAGGTATATACGTATGGCTCCCGTGACCTGATTTTGGATAAGTGGTTGAAGATGGATGGATGGATGGATGGATGGATGGATGGAAGGATGGATGGATGGATGGATGTATATACGGAATGCCGGTATAAAAGTTTTGTGAACTGTCCACATTGTCATTTCAGGTTGGATATTCCGATATAATAATCATATGTCAATAATCAGTAGAGAAAAAATAGCATTCGTTTTTGGTAAATGAGGAGATTATTGCTAGATGATTATGGGAGGTAGTTTGTTCCTGGCAGTAGGAGTTTGCTGTGATTGGCGGAAGGAGTAGTATTGGCGGTCTTAACAGGCGTGGCCTGCTTAATGATGGTGTGCATGTGTTTGATCTGGTCTGGCTTGGTTATTTGGAGAGCATGGGGATCGTTTGGTTCGGAGTGTAATTAGAGCATTGGGGTTAGCAAAAGCATAATCAAAGCAGTCTGGGTGCTGAACGAGAAGCGAGTACAGACACACACACACACACATATATACATACAACAAGCTATAATTTAGTGCAACGGCAAATAAACCCCTGATTGTAAGATAGGGGGAGGATGTAAAAAAAAGATAAATAATCTTTTAAAAAGAGTACATTAAAATGTGCTGTATGCCCCAAAAGCCAAACGAATGCGGTGTGGGTGTGGGCGTATTAAGCATATGCCATATCCCATATGTTTCCAGGGAATATAGGCTGTAGTGCTGCTGCTGCACTCTCTCTCTCTCTCTCTCTCTCTCTCTCTCCTCTATCTCTCTCATTCACACACACACACACACACACACACACAATTTACACAGTTTTTTTTTTTTTACAATTTAAAGCCATAGCCATTCCAAATTATTTTTAATGTAAACATTAAATGTAAATTAAACATTCAAGATAATTAACATTCATTAACATTCAAAATAATGATAAAGGTTAAGTCTAAATGTTAAATATTGTAATAGGAAGGGAAAACATGCCAGACCCAGGCAATGTTGCTTTAGTGAATAGGTATACAATTATGAATGGGTTTGGGGAGAGGTATGAATACAATGCATGTAGCAATATCTAGTAACGCATGTTTTCAGCTTAACTAGTGCGACATGTGCATTATATAAGTATATAAGCACCTGACCAATCAATCCCACATGTCTTTTTTAACATCCCATTCCAGATTTAGTCCTTTGCTATTATAATAACAAGGTTTTCCAGTAGATTTGTAACATGGCAGGGATCTGCCCATTCATCCACAAGAGCATTAGTGTGGCTTGGCATTTATTCTGCGTTCCAATTTATTTGTAAAGTTGTTAAGTTGAGGTCAAGGTTCTGTGAAGATCACTTAAATTCTTCCACTCCAACTTTGGCCAACCATATTCACTTTGTGCACAGGGGCATTGTCATGCTGCAGCATGGTTGGGACCCTTAATTCCACTGAAGGGAAATCTTTATGCTACAAATACAAAGACATTCTAGACAATTCTCTGTAGCAATAATTTGGGTAATGTCTACTTATGAGTTTGTTGTTCTGGTGGCTATAAATGCTAATGCATATTTACATTTAACAATGAAAAATAATCATTTAACAATTAAAATTACATTTATTAATTAACATAATATACATATGATTTTAAAATGTACATGTAATTAGTTAATATTTAAAATGTACATGTATTTAATATGTACCGTTTTTCTGTTTTTAACAGTTTAATCACAATAGCCTAAAAAAAAGAAAAAAGAAAGAAGAGTACACTTCTAATACTTTGTATTAGTGCATTCAATGTTTTATATTCAGCCACCTATAGAAGTGAAAAGTGTTTACCATTAGTAGTGATAAAACACATTTAATAGCCAAATAATTAGAAATTCCATATCTGATCCACAGGCATTATAGTTCACTAGATAGTACGGTAGAAGTCACTTCACAAAGGAATTTAAGTCTTTTAATGTATGAGAGTTTTTGATGATGATGATACTGATTAATTGCTTTCTATCTATTCAACGCAGTTCATGCCTCATGTAGTCAAAACTACATTTCTGCCATTTATAGAATATATCATTGTTTATTTTATTTTAAAGTAATAAGATGTAATTAAAAAAAAAAACTATTACAAGTAAGTTTTGGATGAACATTTCATAATGTTGGCCCATCTCCCCCAGATGTATTAATCAAAATTTTGTGAGTTGCAGGTCTATTCAATTCTGTGACCCAAACATCATATTAAGCTGTAAGTAGTATGTCTAAGTATTAATAATACCACTGGTGTACTGACATAATATTTAGTATGGCAGTATTCAACCCAAGCATTTGTGACCCATAGAATATAATTATCTGCAGCAGTTATCATCATCTCTTCAGCACTAGAAGAACATTATGGCATAGACCTTTTCCTCAGAGGTTAAAGTGTTTGATTCCCCTATAGAATGAACACAACATCTGGTTTTAAAATAATCTGTAGGACCACCATCCAATTATTATGGAATCCCATACAACCTCAACTTTTTCTACTGTCCTTAAAATGCTAGTACTTATCTTTCCATTCCTGAGCTTTTTTATTTTATTTTTTATTTTTAGAAGAAAATTACTTCCAAGACCTCTTTTTCAACTTCATGGCTTTTGTCACCACTGGTGCCTACTAGTGCATTGTGACATTTATTTTGCAGTTGCTGCACCCAAAATATATGATTAGAATTTATGGCAGATCCCATGTGTGTTACACTATCCACAAGCCTGGCTCCAGCAAAGGATAAGTCTCATACATACCCCGTTCCCCCAACAAAGTATGTTCCTCTGAGACTCTTGTGTTGACTTTTGTGTTCTACATGAGTTCTGTGTTCATTATTTCTGTTGCTCTTTCTTTACTTCCTGTTTATCATTAAGTTCAGGTGTTCCTAATTTCTTTGGAAATTACAGTCATTATTTGCATCCATGCTTTTCTCAGTATAATTGCTTGTGTTGGTTTCAATGTTGAGTATGTTTGCGATTAGTGTTAAGCCTCACGGTTGGATCTACATCTTGTTTTGTTTCTTAGTTTCATGCTAGCATACTCTAAGGCCTGTTCTTAGCTACAGTCCACTGCCTCAGACCAGAGCCTTGGTGCTGCTTTGTGTTTTGTTTAGATCTTTATTTATCTTAATAAGCACATGCCTGCACTTGAACCCTCATCCACGTCAGTCCATGACAGTGATGATAATAATAATGTGTATTATATAATAATAATGCCATTATAATAATAACAATAACATACTGTTCTCAGACAGCTTTATTATCCTGTCAGTGATGCACAAGGAATACTGTCTTCATCACCTCTTCAATGGATCATCAGAAAATACCACAAAACTTTGGAGAACAGGATCTCATATAAAATAAATGTTTTAAACAAAACGTGGTACGGTGACTTTTATTTCATGAAGCTGTAAGAAAACTTTTTAACTTTTCATATGAACTTTGCAATCACTGTTTACTTAAGAATATTTTCCCAGGACCTATGAAATAATTACAAATAATTTGGGTATTAATTTAATTAACACTTAGTGGCAGTCTCTTTTTGTTTATTTTTTGAATACATTATTAGGTTTGTTTAGATTATTGGTTGCAAAAATGTATTTTAAAAATACTTTATTTCATGGCGATATTGTGTATCTTCTCTTTGTCAAATGTTTGTTCTTGATCTCCAAAGAAGTTCAAATAGTTTTAAATGACTTTTTTGAATTCACTGATTCATGTTTTGTTTGTTATTTGGATTTATTACTTTTGTCTCCAATTGTTTTGCTGGACATACAGTAGCTGTGTGTGCCTGTGGGCGTGTTTTATGTGTACTGGAAGCGAGTGTATTTACACCTGAATTCAGCACTAAATTCATACCGCTTAACCTTCCATGGAAAATCACACCATGCTAAAGTGGCTAAAAGTACACATAATGAGAGGCATCTGTAGTCTGCTGAGGGCTTCTAAAAGACTTTTCTTGTACTGTGAATATTTGCAGTTGAGAGAAATAAAGCCCCCAATTCTTTTCTGTGGGAATATTTGCTCTAGTGGGCAGCAAATTTCCGGCCATTTTTTTTTTGTACCTAAATGCAGTTCTATGTTCACACAAGGTAGCATTTTCTAGAAAACACTGCACTGGCCAGAGGACTCTTGACCACATTTAAAACATAAGCAGTTAACTGCATGGCTCTGCCAATTAGGTAGTAGACAGTCTTCCAATTCTAATTATTTATATTCAAAATATTTTTGATGATAGCAAACACATTCAGTTGAATATTTAGAAAGCTCTTAGCAACAGCAGTAACAGTTTTTTGGCTACAAGAGAATGCTGATGCTCTAGATTTAAGATCTGGTTAATATAGTCTCATTGCAGTCATTGACCAAGAAATTGCCTTTACCCTGCTTGTTATGTGGATATTACTGTTGTTTATTTATATGGGTAAGCCATAGAATACTTACATCAATTTTCATGTATGAGGCCTAAACATACCTATCATGCCCATAGTTACTGAGCACGCTTAGATCTTTCGGTCTTAGGTTTAGATCTTTTTAAATAGTATACCAAATATTCTGCTCCACCCTGTGAGTTGGTTACTTTTTAACAGGGATGGATTGGTAATGTGGCATATGCACATTTCGGCAGATACAGATGATGCCATTTCTCATCTCCTCTACACAACACTCACTCACCTGGACACTAGAAGGGGGAATTATATAAAAATGCTCTTCATCAACTACAGCTCAGCATTTAATACCATAATTCCCTCCACACTCACCACCAAGCTGGAGCACCTGGGACTCAGCTCATCTCTGTGTCAGTGGATCTCTAATTTCCTAACTGGGAGACCATACGTCTCAGCCTCCCGCACTCTCAGCACTGGAGCCCCACAGGGTTGTGTTCTGAGCCCCCTGCTTTGTACACGCATGACTGTGTGGCTCCTCCACCATCATTAAGTTTGCTGACGACACCAGAGTGCCAGAGGAACAACCTCCTTCTAAACGTCAGTAAGACAAAGGAGCTGATGGTAGACTTCAGGACTAAGCAGGAAAGGAACTACCAGACCCCCGTCATCAATGAGAGCCCAGAGGAGAAAGTGAACAGGTTCAAGTACCTCGGTGTTCACATCACGCAGGACCTGTCATGGTCCTGTCACATCAACACCGTGGTGAAAAAGGCCCGGCAGCGTCTCTACCACCTCAGACGCCTGAGAGACTTTAGACTGCCCTCTAAGGTGCTCAGGAACTTCTACTCCTGCACCATAGAGAGTACAACCTGGTTCAGGGACAGCACCATGCAGGACAGACGAGCTCTACAGAGGGTGGTGCAATCAGCTGAGCGCATCATCCGAACTGAGCTCCCTGACCTGCACTCTATCTACAGCAAGAGGTGCTGGACTAAGGCCAGGAAGATCGTGAAGGACCTCAGCCACCCCAGCAATGGACTGTTCTCTCTGTTGCGGTCTGGAAAGCGCTTCCAGTCCCTCAAGGCCAATACAGAGAGACTGAGGAGGAGCTTCTTCCCGCAGACGATACGGTCTCTCAATCAGACCAATACACTGGACTAAAACACCTCTGCATTTTTTGCACACCTCATAGAATGGACATTTATGGCAAATGCACATTTGCACATATATGCACATTTGCACATTTCCAGAACATTTCCCTTATCTCTTTTCATTTCCCTTATATTTTCATTAAAATTACTGCAATATTTGTACAGACAGATAAGTTTTTATAAGTTGTTATATTTTATATTTTTAGATTTCCTATATATTTTTGACAATTTTTGTATCTTGCATCTTGTTTTATAGTTTAACTTCTCTATTTTGATTCTATTTCACTATTTATTATCTTATTTCTTTAAAAAAAAAAATTTAAGGTCACAGGCGGTCATTTAAGCATTTCACTGCATATCGTACTGTGTATGACTGTGTATGTGACAAATAAAATTTGAATTTGATTTGATTTAATTTTAAATTTGATACAATGTATTATTATTATTATTATTATTATTATTATTATTAACAACAACAAATACAACAGTAATAATAATAATAATGCATTTATTAACAAAAAGTATTTTTCCAAGGAGCAGCCCATCATTCAGGGATGGCGGCCCTTTCATTTGCCTTCTATACTGACAAGGGAAGCACATGACACATGACACCATGAGCAGAGGAATAAACTATCTTGCGCTGCCTATATAAAAATTTTTCATGCATCCCCTCAACTCTTCTTCTCCATTTTTCCTTCTTTCCATTTGTGCAGCCATATCAGGCAGATGTAGAAGAGGAGGTGTTTAGCCATGGAGAAGAACAGGTGTGCATTGTAATCAGGAGGGCCAGAGTGAGAGGCAGAATGAGAAGGAGCAGGAGGAGAGGATAGATGAATCAGTAAAAAGCAGCTTCAGGACCTATCCTGGTGTGTTTGTGTGTGTGAGTGTGTGTGTGTGTGTGTGTGTGTGTGTGTGTCGAAAAACAAAAAAGATTAATGGATTTTAAAAATGTTCATTACACCATTACACCTTTTTTGGTTTTAATTTTGAAAATTATGGCTTACAGCTCATGAAAATCCATGTCATTCAAAATATTATAATGTTTCCTAAGATCAACCACAATCAATATAGAAATGTCCAACTTCTGAAAACTATGCTCATTTGTGCATTACTTTATTATAAATCCCGATTTTGGTTGTATCTCAAAAAATCTATTGATTTTTTGAGATACACATTTATCTATACAGTAGGTGGTGTCCAACTAGACCAATTCTGTATTGTAGTGGCACCAGGGCAGCACATCTTTTGACTTTTACATATATTTTTATCATATTTTACAGTGTAACAGTTTACCCATTAACACATATAGCTCAAAATGTATGCTGTATTCTTTGTTGTCCATTGCAAATTGATTCCTGTGAAGACTATGCAGATTATAGGGAAGCTGTGAAATGTCAAGCTCTAAAGTTGTTGATCATCTCAGTATCTCTGTATTCTGTTATTTTTAAAAACCGTATACCTGGATTCTTCTGGTACACAAGCACTCCTGCTAAAAATAAAGAAGATTTATCTTAAAATTTAGTACTGAACAAAAACTTGATGTAAATAACAGATATGGTTACACATGGTTATATGTTTTGGAGTGTGATTAGCATGTGAATAGTTAGGATTTACAGTTAATATGTGTGGCAATCTGGGAAAATCTGTCAGATTAGTTATTAAACTAATGTATATTTGGCCAGTAATATACAATGACATCTTTACTTTACGAAAGCATAAATTTCTTTAAGACAATAAAAATGTCTTCATTTAGGCTATTTGCTGACTGTGCATTGGCTTGCTGCCTGTCATGCTTAGGCCAGTATCCAGTTTAACAACTGCAGCAGTACATGCAGCCAGTCTGCCAGAAGATTTAATGAAGGTTTTTAATTGTTACATTGTACATTA
>JAAGKR010000738.1:72998-93711 GCA_011419295.1 Clarias macrocephalus | reverse complement strand
GACATTTATGGCAAATGCACATTTGCACATATATGCACATTTGCACATTTCCAGAACATTTCCCTTATCTCTTTTCATTTCCCTTATATTTTCATTAAAATTACTGCAATATTTGTACAGACAGATAAGTTTTTATAAGTTGTTATATTTTATATTTTTAGATTTCCTATATATTTTTGACAATTTTTGTATCTTGCATCTTGTTTTATAGTTTAACTTCTCTATTTTGATTCTATTTCACTATTTATTATCTTATTTCTTTAAAAAAAAAAATTTAAGGTCACAGGCGGTCATTTAAGCATTTCACTGCATATCGTACTGTGTATGACTGTGTATGTGACAAATAAAATTTGAATTTGATTTGATTTGATTTTGAATTTGATACAATGTATTATTATTATTATTATTATTATTATTATTAACAACAACAAATACAACAGTAATAATAATAATAATGCATTTATTAACAAAAAGTATTTTTCCAAGGAGCAGCCCATCATTCAGGGAGGGCGGCCCTTTCATTTGCCTTCTATACTGACAAGGTAAGCACATGACACATGACACCATGGACAGAGGAATAAACTATCTTGCGCTGCCTATATAAAAATTTTTCATGCATCCCCTCAACTCTTCTTCTCCATTTTTCCTTCTTTCCATTTGTGCAGCCATATAAGGCAGATGTAGAAGAGGAGGTGTTTAGCCATGGAGAAGAACAGGTGTGCATTGTAATCAGGAGGGCCAGAGTGAGAGGCAGAATGAGAAGGAGCAGGAGGAGAGGATAGATGAATCAGTAAAAAGCAGCTTCAGGACATATCCTGGTGTGTTTGTGTGTGTGTCGAAAAACAAAAAAGATTAATGGATTTTAAAAATGTTCATTACACCATTACACCTTTTTTGGTTTTAATTTTAATTTTAAATTATGGCTTACAGCTCATGAAAATCCATGTCATTCAAAATATTATAATGTTTCCTAAGATCAACCACAATCAATATAGAAATGTCCAACTTCTGAAAACTATGCTCATTTATGCTCATAGTTAGGATTTACAGTTAATATGTGTGGCAATCTGGGAAAATCTGTCAGATTAGTTATTAAACTAATGTATATTTGGCCAGTAATATACAATGACATCTTTACTTTACGAAAGCATAAATTTCTTTAAGACAATAAAAATGTCTTCATTTAGGCTATTTGCTGACTGTGCATTGGCTTGCTGCCAATGCTTAGGCCAGTATCCAGTTTAACAACTGCAGCAGTACATGCAGCCAGTCTGCCAGAAGATTTAATGAAGGTTTTTAATTGTTACATTGTACATTAAAATCGACATACCGTATGTCTAATCAATTCAGGTGGTAATCAGAATGTCATATGTCAAAATGGGTGACTTCAAATCAACAGGCTACTCACATCGACAGTACCACTTTTTTACTTTTACTTAATGAGGTACTGTATGCTGCATAGACCAGTATTGCTTCAGGTCAATCATCATACAGATTTCAAATACAGAGACTATACTGAGGAAAACATCATGCATCACAGTTAACTGGATTACCACTGCTAAAATAATATGAACACAAAAGCACTGGCGTAATCCCCCAATTGTTTCCCACTCGAACACACACACAAAAAGAATAATTCCAGCTTCCTACTTCCAAGGTAAATTCAATGCTTCAATGTTTAGGTAATCAGGATGATTTTCAATAGAGTTCCATTGATATTTTTTCACTTGTGTATGGCCAGACTTAAAATGCTTTTGTGGTTGATAATTGACACTTTGATTATCAACTATATACCAGTGACCTGGTGAGCACCCAAGGCTCATTTGTGCCTGTAGGGAGCAATGGTAAGCCCATCCTATAGAATCCCGCAGAAAAAAAAGTCAGTGCTGGCAATGAAAGGCACCAGAACACCCTGTGCAGTACAATCCACGGCACATGTGGTCCAATAGGAAAAGACCCCAAGGTTGCCATCCCAGCCTCCAAACTCGCCAGTTCTGAAGCCAGACCTCCAGAGGGCAATCTCCCCTGAACTAAAAAGTTTACCTGAGGCAAGGGCTAAGTCAAGCCTACTGTATGATAAAATGTAGGGCAATTTGGTATGTATTATCCTGACAGTCAAAGTTTATTGGTGCTCAGAATTCCACTATGCTCTTATTGACCTGGGGCAGTGCAGAATGTTAAGTATAAAGAAATAAAAAAGTCTAAATTGCTCAATGTTACTATTGTCCCTATTATAGACTCTATGAATCCAAGACTTTTTTTCACACCATTAGGAGGTGGAAAAAAAGATCAAGGCATGAATAGTTCCCCTTCCATGTAGAGACAAGAGTGTTACAGAACAAATGTTACCTTTCATGATGTCTAAATCTTCTCATAACTCCGTAATCCTGGGGTCACACTGGCTGTCTACACATGACTGCCAAATCTTCTAGAAAACAGGTGAGCTCATTGCTTGGAGCCAAATTTTGTCATTCTTTTCAAACATAGCATTTCTGAACCTTGGTAATGCTGGAAAATTACAACAATAAGTCTATAAAAATTCCATAATTTTCTTTTGATTTTGACAATTGTTAAAAGCGCTATACAAATAAAATTTAATTGAATTAATGCCATATAGGCTCATTCTCTGCAGACCTTCCAGAGGAGTAGAGTTGCTGAACCTTTGTGTCCTTTTTTAGGTCAATAATATTTTAATCAACTTGAAATCTGAGCTAGAACATCCAATCCAGCAGCCATTTGCAGTCTTGCAGTATTTAAAAGTAGGAGATTCACCAGACAGTCGTATTTTTGCAATACCTTCAAGACAAAAATGGGATGTATATAGACAAGAGAAAGGTGGAGGCAATCAAATGATGTCTTAAACTAATAACCACTAAAGAGCAACAACACTTTCTTTGGGTCTGCAAACTTCTCCTTAATCATTGGTTTCAGCAACGTTACAGCCTTGCTAACCCCTCTGCCAAAGCCCCCATCTTCTCATCCCGAATTTCAGTTCAAAATGTAAATCAATACCTCTGTGCACCATGGAATACACAGAACCCAAAGGTTGGTGGGAAACTAATTCTGGTAGAAAACTTTAAAACTTTAAAATGTATGTCCAGAAGTGTTCAGTGAATGCATAGTCATAGACCTCCTCTAAACTACCCACTGGACACTTCTCAATTAGTAGATTGCGATTAGTCCTCTCAATACCACAAGGCCCCTGGTCGTCATTGACATCTTCAACTTTCAAGGTAACACAGCATGCTAAGTATCACTGACCTCTTTATTTCATATGACATGAGCGTGTCTTCTCATTTCTCTTCCCAAACTCCCTACAGGCATGGAAAAATCGGGGGAATATAATTTAAAGACCTACTTGAAAAGCAATTCAGGTTTTCTTGCCTTGGATAGGCGTGTTCAGAATATCATGCATTCGAAAAGCAAATATGTATTAAAAATCAGTCTGTCTACAAGTTCTCTACCAATGGTTTAACGACCAAGACATTTGGAGTTAATTTTTTCCACCAACCAGCAGAAATGTAGCAGGTTCCTTCCTAGGGCCAAATATATCCAGAACTCCTTGACTCACTCCTAAATTCACTGAGTTTATTTAAATTGTTAATGGCTCGATGTGGGAAAAATTGACCTGAATTGGTACTGACTGCAATGACTTTGGAGCTGATTTCAAATCTGGA
Organism: Clarias macrocephalus; assembly: GCA_011419295.1. Lineage (NCBI taxonomy): Eukaryota > Metazoa > Chordata > Actinopteri > Siluriformes > Clariidae > Clarias > Clarias macrocephalus. The sequence continues at coordinate 90,034 of JAAGKR010000738.1, read as the reverse complement.
GACGTCAGGAGAGGTCGGTAGCAAATTCAGTTCAGTGGAATGAGGATATAAAATTGAATTTATAATTCAAATTGGCATCACAATACAAGTACTTGCAATCACATTATAAGTGTCATTACCAAGAACATGTCTGTCCACACTATCCAGCCAGACCACCAGAGGGTGCAATACCCTGAATCTAATTCAGTTGTAATATTCATTTCCTGTTAGTCTGAGTAAAAAACACATGGACTAAAGTTTATTTAGAAAGCCACACTGTTTGCCCCATCCACTGAATGATTGGTTGTGCATGATCATATTGCTTCTTGTCCAGTGTCTGCCTTTGCCTGACCCTGCTATATTTGTGTTTTGAATTATTGACTCCTGCCTAGCATTTTGGTCATGATTTTGTGTTTTAGGTTGTTCTCTGTTTGCATGTTTTTGACTTGGAAATGTTTTTTACAGAACCACTGAGAGCGATTATCTCCAAATGAAAAAAAGGGAACAGCTGTGAAAATGTTTATTATTGAAATGGAAATTTATGAACTGTGTTTTGTGTTTCTTCATAAAACACAAATCCTCCAGTCTTACATTAATTTGTGTACGAGAAACCAAAATAGTCTGAGGAAACCACAAAGTGGTAAATACTCTTTCCTGGCATTTATAGCAGAAAATGTCAAGAGTTCGGGTAAGGGATTTTCCCAGGTAGACACATATTTAACTATTATTTATATTACTGCTTCAAATACTGCTGGTGATTTTACTGCAATAAATACTATACACCACTTATAACAAAAAAGTAGTAGAGTAGAAAGTACAAATATTCTTTGTTGGATGCGGTGGAGTAAATGTAAATAGTAGCCACTAGTACTCAAGTCAGCAACACAGGAAGAAAGTAACCAAGTTCATTTACGCTATTAATGTAATGAAGTACATATTTCACAACGTAAGTTAACTTAGTTACCTTCTTCCCATGTTGCTGACATACACCTTTTAGGCTACATAGACCAAAATTATTTATTTGCTGCTTTTCATTCAAAATATGAGCATTTTTAATTAAAAATAAAAACTGCACAAAAATCTTATAATGGTCATTTTTGCACCATTGATTTCTATAATAGGCGACAGCATGACTTAGTGGTTAGTACTGTCGCCTTGCACCTCCTGGTTCGAGGTGCGATTCCCGCTTCGGGTCTATGTGCATGGAGTTTCTCCCATGGTGGGTTTCCTCCTCGTACTAATTGCTGTTCCCAAATTGCCTGTAGCATGTGTGTGTGTGTGTACCTTGCAATGGATAGGCACCCCATCCAGGGTATACCCTGCCTCTTGCCCTAAATCTCCAGCAATAGACTCCAGGCCCCCCATGACCCTGTATACAGGATAAAGTGGTATAGACAATGAGTGATTAGGTGAATGAATGATTTCTACAGCAAGAGAGGGCTCTGTTTAGCCATTAATTCTCAGAATACCTGATTAAAAAGACCCGACAAATGGCTGCCATTACAATTCTCCTTTCTCCTGCATAGGATTCAGTTATTTCAGTTCAACAGCACTGACAATGATATTTTTCATCCAAAACATCAAAAGGCTGACAATTCAGACACAGTATCTTACTATTGTTAGAATTTGAACGGTATTCACCTGAAATCAGGTTATTTTGTTACCAAGCACAATGAGTCATTGTTTTCCATTTAGTCTTTTCCTTTATTTTCATGAGTTTGTACAACTAAATTGTAGTTATTTACAACCATCCAAGTAGTTACAGAAAAGATTGTAGGACATCATTTGGACCATGCAAACCAGAGACCTATTGGGGATGTGTTCAGCACCCATTAAAGCCCTAAAAATGTGAACACTCCAGACGTCCTTAGGATTGATTTTCTAAACTCATCTTTCGGGCATCTTTACAAAGTAATTACCTGTAATATCTTATGCTGGTGTCGACGACCTGAAGACTACACAAGGAGTCTTGAGTAGAATATTAAGAACCTCGTACGGACCTGAGGGCTAGTGTGTGTGCGCGCGTGCGTGTGTTTGTGCCTTGGGAGTCGTGTTTCAAGAACTTTGCAGGAGAGGTACTTTCAAGAAAGTTTAGGCTACATGTTGCTGTTTTTATGAAGTGTGTAGGAGAAAAACTATAAAACTTTTATTACTTAATTAATAATAATAATAATAATAATAATAATAATAATAATAGATCGAATGTTCTGTAAAAAAATATAACAGGCGGTGTGTAACGGAGAAACCCGACACCATCCCGCGAGCGCTTCTCCGTACGGTTAGCCTTTTGTAAGGTGTGTGTGTGTGTGTGTGTGCGTAAAGGGGGCGGAGGAGTGGGGGGTGTAAATAGAAGAGGGACGACGCCGGTCCGCTCGTGCCTCCAAAAAGCCGATGTGCAAAGCGAGCGCGTGCGTCCTGCCCGCATAAATGCCTGTTCCGGGAGACGGCGGGAGAGAGAAGAGGCGCTCGCGGAGCCGCGCTGCACGAATTACGGATTATTTCTTTGCCGGTTCTTTGGCGGGGTTAGAGCGCGACCCCAGGATTCTTCCGTTCAGCACCGTCGGGATAGACGCAGGAGGGTACCGGCTGGTGACGGCACATTAACGGATCAGGACTTTGAACTGGCAGGACAAATGAATACAAATGAATTTAGCGACCCGAAGGAGAGACCGCGGTACCTCTCACCTCCACGCGAAGTAAGTGCACTTTACTCTACCGACTGTACGCACTGCGAGTGTCATTTCAGTTGTGCGTGCGTGTGTGTGTGTGTGTGTGTGTGTGTGAGCCGTATGAATGGGCTGCTGTGTTTAAGGGCTCGAGCAGCGCAGTTTACCTGTTTGTAGATTGGCGGCGATCTGAAGCTCTCAGATGTACAACAGGAGGCTCGATCCCAATCTGATGTAGCACACTAAACAGGGAGCAAACAGTCACCCGTTTCTAACCTACACTTAAATTGTTTTTATGTGTAATTGTGGTTCTTGCCTTCCTGAAAGCGCTGCTTCTTTTCATATTAAATACTAGTTGTAGGGTTCTGCAGATATCTTTAAGCGTTCCTACTGAGGTTCAGATGAAGAGCCTTGAAGAGTGAACACGTTTTATGAAAGTGTTTAGATTAATAGGCTAGAGATAGAGGTTTGTGAATTGTATCGCACCTTGCACCTGGGATATAGGCTAGAAGGATGCCATTTGGGACCGAGCCCAGGTGAAACCCTTTCTTCTTCTTCTGATAAAGTCTGATAAAGTCATTACGACGGACTAATAAATAGCCTTAGGCAAACCTTTTCTTTTGTTGAAGTTTTATAGTTTTATTTATGTTTTCATGAGATGGCCTTCTTCGTTGTTAAAATGACATACACACGAATGAAATCGTATATAAAGTCCACTACATAGGCCATAGATCAAATGCATTTACTTATTATTTGAATTCTATATGCCCTACCGCAAAGCCTATACGAAGGAGTCACATAGTAATTATGTTAATGAAGTACACTGGATCTTGAGTCCTTTTAAATATGGATTGCATTTAGATACGGACTGTGGGAATTGAACACGCACTGTGTTCTGACTGTGTCCTTTTAATTAAAGGATTACAAGAAAATAAACAAATGAATGAAAACTGTTGATTGACGGCACGTCATGGATGGTTTCAATATTTAAGCTTTCACTTAGCTCTCGGATTAATCCGGTGTGACTTGTCGCCTGCTTTGGTCGGTGTTGTCCACTAGGTGGCGATTGAACTGCGCTGATCACATGTGCTTATTATCGGAGCCTTTGATTCTGGGAGATAAATGTAGTTACTGTATGTGGCCTGAAGGTTAGGTGTAACTTAGTGTCACAGTCCACAAATCCCAACATATAATTCAAAGTTGTTCTCTCTTCATTTAAATGCAATCTAACATATCTAAGTGTTTCATTTTCACGTCAGATTCCAACAAGGTTAGAAGAACACATGTGTAAGGATAAAACACAATGAGGGATCCGTGTACAAGAACGTTTTCAGCAGAAATATTGATATAATAATGATAATGATCAGCCACGAGTGTCATCTTGGACTTGTTTCATTTCCTATAACAGTACTTCAATGAGTGTTTTTTTTAAATGTATAAGTGATTTATATCACAGCGATATCCCTATGCTTTGGATCTGAACACTGGAGCCTTCTGCAAAAAATCCTTCTTACAGAAACCATGACGAATTATTGTTTCCTTGTGAAATTGGGGTTCTGTTTGTTTCCTGGATTCAGAAGCAGAAAATGTGCATCACTGCCCTCTACTGGTGGTGTAAGGAATGGGTCAACAAACGCTACACAGACAATCAGGCAGGCAGGCAGACAGAATACACACACACACACACACATGCATCATATGTATCTCAGGTGGGCTGGTGAAATCTTCAGTTAAGAGTGTGAGTCACATATTACATTTCAGAACATGAATGAGTCTACACACTTCCTTACACACACACACACACAAACACACAAACACACACCATCTCACGCTTGTCTGTTTGTGGTTAGTTTGTATGTGTGAGGTCAAAGAGCAGGCTGAGAAGTTCTGTGGTCAGATGTTTTACTTCCTGTTACAGGTATCCCTCTCCTCAGGGAGTCTGGGAATGTGTATTTGCTCTTTTGTTCACACACACACACACACACACACACACACACACACACACACACACACACACACACACACCCACACACACACACACACTCACTCACTCACTTACTGGCAGCAGGTAATGTATAAAACAGCTGTCAGAAGAAAAAAACACACACTTACAGACACAACATGTTGGAAGTCTTGGGATGTGCGCCTGTGTTTGTGTGTGTTCAACAATTACATATAAACATTTTAGTTGTGTGTTGTTTACTAGTGCAGAAGTAAACCGTTTCCCGATAGCTCTGAGGCCATAAATTATGAAATAATGTTCACATTTCTCAGAATGACTGAACTCATGGATGTTTGAGTGGTACTCATTGCTAGCATGCTGTTTCTTTGTAGCTATCTTACTAACCTGACAGAAATGTTGATCGTTTTATCAGGTTTTACATTTTGAGTAGACCTAATGTGGCTAAATCTGGTCAAAGCTACTGTGGATTACAGTATGTCACCCATGGCGGCTAGCAACAGAGTTCACATGACTTTAGCAGCTAGAAATGTGTGTTCATTGGCGCACTGTGTGTTTTCCATGTCAAAATGTCAAAAGCACAAATTCACTAGAATGTTGAACCTTTCGAATGTTTAATGAAGAAAAACAGCATAACTCATTGCATGGTAAGATGTAAAAAGGTGCTTTCACACTACAAGGGACCTGAATACGCTTGACCCCAAAGTCCGGTACATTTCATAGACTTCATACTGTCCATACAAGCAGGGTATGGCATACTCAGGCACGATTTAAATCAAATACTTAAACACGGAGGTGGACTTCTGTTTAGAATGTGACATCATCAACACCCTGAAATCCCTGTGTGTGACGATCTGTTATGATCGATTATCTAATAGTCTGAAGCAGACATATGTAACTCATAAACGAGAAGGCATACGAGGAGGTGTCTCTTGAATTTTTTTCTGAACATCAGTAATATTAAGTCTAATTTATACTTCTGTGTCAGGTCCGCATGGTACATCTCGCCTAGCTGTGTACACCACAGCCTACCCTGTGGCCCTGTTGTACGCATCCAAAGAAATGTAACAACATGTCATGGTGATTCAGCACTTGGTTACAACGATACAGCATTGAGTTGACTGTTGTACCATCTTTGTTTGTAGTACACCAAAAGACTCACCAGAGAATAGTTAAGATCCTCACCCCAGTGACATAGAAACTGCACCACCAACTAGCGGACTGGCAATATAATTACAGAATGACAAAGACACATTAGCCATAGGCCACTGGCATAGCCGTTGCAGTGCAAGATCCATACAGACTTGATACAGAAGAATAAATCACATTGTAGGCATAGAGCAAAGGTAGGCTTCCTCATACTCTTCTCTTTGTGTTTATTAACTAGGCGCATGATAGAACCACCTGCTGTATGTAAGAGTGTAAATATACAAGTGTACTCAGGTACGCAACAAAATTTATCATTTAAATTGTACCAGATCACGATACAGAGAAGTTGTACACATTATCGCTTATTAATAATTGTTATTACATATTATAATAATGAACTTATATGCATATCTGTTTGTTTAGGAGAGCTCTACTCCTGTGTACTCTTCTGTGTTGCACTTGTTCTTCAGGACTCACGCAAGCGCTGTCTGAAGGTAGGTTATTTAATTAATTAATTGATTTATTTATTTGGAACCTTCACCACTGAGCCATCATGTACCATGAACCAGTCATTATATCGTATATATGACTCTGTGTGTATGACACTGTGTGTATGTGTGTGTGTGGTCAGTGGATATTTCCTTAAAACCCTCTACTACAATGGTTTTATAATATTAGTATTCTATGATGTAGTGTGTCTGTACCTGTTGAGTTGAGGTACTTGAGGTACACACACACACACACACACACACACACACACACACACACACACACACACACACACACACACACACACACACACACACACACACACATCTGGCAAAATGCTTTACTTCAGGGGCTGTAGTTGCTTTGGGAGCAGAAACACACTTATATAGGGAAGTTCTGTGGTTTTGGAGCTAGCCAGATCTTAAAGTATGTGAATGTGTGTGTTTCTGTGGTAAAGCCAACATGGTGCGCTAACAGACACATACGTTCCAGCTGGGACCTGTTAACTCTTTCCATACTGTTTCCTGGCATTGTATAGCAAAGTGATAGACGCACATTGAGGCAGACTCTCTACTGAAACTAATTCATTCAACTCTCTGTCTTAAATCATGTTTTTCCAGAAGATCATCCACCCCTCCCCATTCACGCACGAACACAGAGACTTACTACTGTACACCATTCACACATTTATGTGATTATGATGCAATCCAGAGATCTGGATCTGACTAACGGTAGCTTTAACAATGGCAATACTGTAACATGAGGGAAGGACAATGTGAGGCATAGATGAAGAAAGTGCAAAATGAGTATTGGACCGAGTAGACAGTGATCATTAATATGAGGAGCATTGCATGAGAACAGCAAAAATGCACTGTTTTTATGTTTTTTTATTTGTATAGAAGCCAAGTATCTAAGATATGTTAGATATTTTTTACTGGGCTATGAATTGAGTCAGTATTAATGTTTGGAAGGAGGAAAAACATTTAAGTGTAAGGATGTGAGTGACTTTGATAAGGGCCATACTTTGATGCATCTACAAAAATGGTTTCTGGTATACAGTGGTTAATACAGTACCTACCCAAAGTGGTCCAAGGAGGGACAACTGGTGAACTCATGACAGGGTCATGGGCACCCAAGGCTCATGAGGAGAGAAGGCTGGCCTGTTTGATCTGAACATCTGTAAGAGCTACTGTAGCACAAATTACTGAAAAGTTAATGCTTGTCCTGATAGAAAGGTGTCGAAACACACTGTGCATTGCAGCTTGCTGTATATGGGGATTTGTAGCGTCAGACCAGAGTGCCCATGTTGATCCGTGTGCACTGCCTAACCACCGATCTGCTGGGCAAACATGTGTCCTGTCCTTTATCTGGACAGCGCTTTAATACAAAACACCTACTTGAACAATGCTCCTGACCAAGTAGACCCAATAGCAACGGTATTCTCTAACTGTAATGGCCGCATTCAACAAGACAATGTTCCCTGCTGCATTGCAAAAGAATTGTTGAGGAATGGTATGAGGTACATGGCAGAGTTCAAGGTGTTGACTTGGCCTAGAAATTCCCCACATCTCAATCCGATTGAAGATCTCTGGTATGTGTTGGACAAACAAGTGTGGCCCATGGAGGCCTGACTTTGCAACTTAGAAGACTTGAAAGATCTGCTGTCTTGGTGCCACATACCACCTCACGCCTTCAGAGGTTGGAGTCCATGCCTCAACAATCTATGTAGAAGAAGCAAGTTGTCTGCCTTTATGGTAGAGCATTATGTTTTTAGGTTGACTACATTGTTTGCATCTATTTTTTTTGTCTCCCTGAGATCCCCTTTTGTAGAAGATCTAAAGAAGTGGATGCCTGTTTGTAAGATTTGTTTGAATTAGCACTGTAAACTGATGATATTTTTGGAATCAATACAAAAAAAAGGTCAAATTTACAGAAAGTCAAGTCCCACGTCCCAAATAGTTTTATAAAGAGATGTGAATTTCATGTCCATATTCAGTAAGACCCATTTTCTGGCTGCCTAAGATGTTTGTTCATCCAGCTGGGATTCACTTCAGCTTGACATCACAAGGAAGAGTCATTGAGTGGTTGTGGACTTAATGTGGAATAATCATTGTAACCAGGAGACAAATTGACTATATTTTGGTATTGATCCAGAGAACATTAAAGTCACAGCAAATGTTAAACATTTTTTTTCCAGACTAGTTAAAAATAGTTCGATGTGTTCCCCCCTGTTGTAAGTAGAGCTTAAGGATATTTTGCAACAATATTTTGAAATTTGTAACAAGAAGGATGATACTTGTTGGCAGATAACATATTCATCAGTGCTGTTAGGTTTCATGTGTTATAGGAGCAATGATTTGTATAAATTATTGTATACGTACTTCTTATAGTGAAAATAGACCTTAGGGTTCATAAGTAGTATAAGGTGTTTTTGATAATGTATACATTTGTCATGTTTTTTTGGACAAGAACTCTGGGATTCTAGGTTCTCTCCACATTTTGTCAGTAAGCATTAGGTCAGGGGACTGAGAGAGACATTAAAAGATGAATTTTGTGGTGAAATATTAGGGGGATTTTTTTTTTTTTTTTGAATTACAGTGCTGCTGGAAGATCCAACCACAGGACAGTTGTATTTTCATTTACTATCCAATGGTACATCATAGAGTCCTTGGTGCTGTCTATCCTAACAAGGTCCTGGGCTCCTTTAGATAAAGAAACAGCCCAACCGCACCATAAATTCTCCTCTGTACTTAACCATGGGGTGTCTGAGTTCTTTTTTGTGTAACCATCCTTATTTTCACACATTCCCCACCTTGAGTGTTGGTTATATATTTTTTCTCATCAGCCCACAGAACCCAGATTCAGTCAAATTTCCAACATTTATTTAACTTCTGGCATAGCAAAAGGTCTACTTCCAAACAGTTTTTGGCATGGAAGTTATAGAAGTTGGCATGGATGTTGATGTTATGGAAAACTCTAACCATTATTCAGGGAGAAGTTTTTCCTCCTCCACTGTGCTTGGAAAAAATATACTTGCGTCCTCTTTCAGGTGTGTAGGTTGATTAGAGCACTAGTCATTTTGGATGTGAGCACATCCATCATCTGATTTATGAAGGTCAACATAATTTTATCTGCTTTCATTTGTATGTATCATTCTTTAGTCTTCCCCATGTTGATGAGTGTCAAAAGGAATTTAGCTCCTTTGCCATCTCATATTTATTCATTACTAAAACTGGAAGTCATTACTATGAAAACATTACTATGAAAACGGTACTATGAATTACTATAATATAAATGAGAATGTGCTCTAGTTACATGTTATTCATTATGATTCCCAGCGGTTCCAAAATCTGACAAAAGGCTTTGTTAAGAATATTTCATAAGGCTTATATTTTCCTCACAATTCAGATTTCTGCTATATTTTCAGTGTGAAATTGAAACTTCCTGCACTCATCTTTATCAAGGGTATCTGGAGTCGTATTATGTTTATGTATTTGTGCAGTTATGTATAAATGTGCACACATGTGTATGAATGGGGATATCTGTTTGTGTATTTGTGTCACTTTGTATTGGTATGCATTAATAGACACGTATGTAAATCTGTGTTGCAGATGTGGACGTGTTGCAGCGGTTGGCTCTTCGCTTTGAACAGGGTTCCCGCTCTGTCCCATTTGGTGTCATCCCACTTCGCTCCAGCATCATCCTTACAGCACGGGCACGTGTCACTGCTGCCACACGTTCCATATTCCCACAGCCTTTCTCCTGGAACACCACACTTGTGTTGAGCATTCGCTCACATCGTGCCAACTCTGCTTTCCTTTTCTCTGTTTTCTCTGGCTCTCGACTCCAGTTAGGCCTACAGGTTTCGCCAGATGACCTTACACTCCATGCTGGACCTGGCAACTTGGTCCGCTTTCCATATCACCTCCATGATGGCCGCTGGCACCACTTGGCCTTTGTGCTTGCTGGCCGGACAGTCACCCTTCTGCCTGCTTGTGATGATGGCAGCAGTGGAGGAACCCAAGAATTTCCACTACTTCCGCCATTTCAGCTGGATCCCCGAAGCACCTTCCGACTTGGTGGGAGCAGTGCCCTCCTACGTGGCGTTGAACCCTTTGAGGGTGCAGTGTGCCAGTTTGATGTGGTACCTGCAGGACAGGTTAATTACTGCAAGGCCATTCGCAAGCAGTGCAGAGAAAATGATGCGTATAGACCGGCACCGCCCTCTTCCCTGCAGCCTTTACCGTCCACAATGGTGCGGTCATCCACATCTAATATTATTCTTGCAGTAATACCCACTCTAATTCCCTCAAAAAGCTTGAATGTCTCTGTCATACCTGGAGTCAGAGCCAACCATAACTCTAAAGGGTTACGAGCCACAGTGGCTCCTCAATTTCCCCCAATTCAAATAGGACTCGAACCACCACCATTCCATGAAAATTCGAAGACTGCCACACTGGCACCAACTTTCAGTTCACCCAATGTGTTGCCCCAAAAAAGCCCCAAACCCACAGCTTCCAAGCCTAAGTTGGGAAAATCTAACACTACCACAAAACCAATGGGGTTCAGAAACACTACATCAAAATCTCAAGCTAAAGCTGGTAATCCAAAACTGTTACACACAATGTTTACCAATCCAACACCAACAGTCTCAAATCTGCTTGATGTGTCAAAACCCAACAGCTCAAAACACACAAGCATATCAAAAACCCTCAGCTCAAAACCTACCAGTGCTTCAAAACTTAACAGCTCAAAATTCACAAGTGTGTCAAAACTTTCAAACATAAAACCCATTAGTGTATCAAAACCTGCTAGTGTAAAACCCACAAGCATGTCAAAACCCAGCAGTTCAAAACATTTAGCCTCTAAACCAACACCAGTAAAGCCCTCTAAACCTCCAGTTGCAAAATCTATTGCCATCAAACCCACAGTTCCAAAAGGATCTTTCCCCAAACCCTTCTCTACTAAACCTTCATTAGAAACAACCAGAAAAAAAATCCCGGCAACCCCACCTCTCTCTTCTCTTCCCCCTGCTGTCAGTTCCACTAAGCAGAAATTAAATATATCAATATCCTTGTCCAATAAGTTTCCAACTACCCCCAAGAAGCTGAGCCCTGCACCAACTAAAAAGATCCCAACCAGCACCCAAAAGACACCTAGAAATGTGCCCGCCATGCCCAGGACTACACCTGTCATTCCTGTTCCAAAGACACCTACAGGCCTTCCAGTAAAACCTACAAAAAGCTCAGTGGTACGTGCTACCACAATGGCCCCAGATCTATGGACAGTTCTGCCTGCTGATGGACTTCAGGGCTGGGATCTGGATCTAGAACTGTTTGGTTCTCAGATTGGACCACCAGGGCAAAAGGGAGAACTTGGACCTGTGGTAAGACTCCAGATCAGTTTGATCTGCAATATTGTATTATGATATTTCATAGAAATTTTTGGACCTTTCCGGTAACAGTGCAATTTTGCAACACAAGTATCACATTATGAAAAAGTGAGTTTGACAGTGCAGATGAATTATCGAGGCTTTTCCAATGGGATGGGTTTAGTAAAGGAGTATGATAAATGTAATGCTAGCATTGAGCCAGAAGTTAGCATTTCTCATGGCATCATACAAATGTTGCCCCCTAATTATGCAGTCTTGTCCTAAATGGAATGCAAGTCAACTAGTAGTTTTTAAACATGATAAAAGTATCTTTTGTAGTGAATGTAATGACATTTTGTATATATATAGTTAATTAGCTAAAGTACTCATCGTTGACGGGAAAACAGTTTGTACAAATAGTTAAAAGGCTAAACTTACATACATATCTGCCCGCAACAAAGGTAAACCCCTTAATCTTTTTTGCTGTAATCTTACAAAAGTTTTTTGTGTGACGACATTAGGGTATTGGTTTCCACTGGATTGGTGGAAAAATATTGGGAAATTATACAAAATTTTAGTTCATGCAAGAATCTACTGTTATTTCATCTTATTACAATCAATGGGAAAGAGAGGATGTAGAAAAGTTTGTGTTTATGCCTTGTTTACTCTAAGTTGTACCTTTTTCGTTGTTAGCTAAATACACTCTATGTTCAGTAATTGGAGAGTGAATCACAGATGATAAACAGAAAAAGTAGATCAGATAAAAAGAACATTTTTCTTAAATCAACAGTGCGTTAAAATTCACTCATACCACTTCAAAGCTGTTATTTCAGCGAAAGTGAAGGTGAAGACATATTAACTAATCCCAGTTTTGATTTTCTAATGAATATGGTGCAGGTGTTTGTTTACATTGAGCAAGTAGCTTAATACTAGCTTATTTTAAAGTAGATTACTAAATCTGACTCATAAATGTTCATATCATTGCTTTTACTTTACATCGCTTTTAACATTTTGATTTCACTTATGGTGCAGGTTAAAATTCAGGTAGATATCTAAGTATTGCAAAAGTTTTATTAAATTCTCTCCTGCCAGTTTTGATGGATGCTGTGACATAATATGACTCTACAAACACACAGACATACAAACAGAAATTTTTCAGAGACTGGTTTCAGGTCTTCCAACGCATGCAACGTAAAGATACAGTGAGTTCTGACCAATGTACAGACAAAACCTTTTATTAATTTAGATCACTTGCTCAGGTTTAATGTATGTTTGACATTCCTTTGGATTTGGTAAAATATAGACAATCAGGCATGAAACGTGCGTGTTTATGTATTACATGTATAAGCAAAGAATAATGGCAAGGACATATTTATACATGCATATACCCATGTATGCAAAATCCTGAAAATCGTTATGAGTTTCATTTTAAACCTAACATTCAAAGAAGTATAGGTTTCCTAAATCTTGTGACTTATTTCACTATTTTGCAGGTGAGATGTGATGGAGTCACACACAAACACAGATTCTTTTACATCAGCAAATTAACTAAAAGGCTCCAAAGCTGCTGCATTCCTGTATCACTAAAAACACTATAGCGAGAACTAGACATTTTACAAAATGACAGGCTAGAGGATGTGTGTCTGTGTCACTACAATTATATGGGTAAAATGCAGAGAGAGCATTACCAGGAGTGTGTCTGTGTGTGTTCTTGTGTGTGTGTGTGTGTGTGTGTGTGTGTGTAATGTGAGTCCTCTGTTCTTACCAGTTTATTAGCTGAAATGCACCATTATCCACCTTAATCACACACACTCTAATTCTAACTTACCCTGCTGACACACCTCAGACACCCTCTTATTTACAAACACTCACACACACGCACACACACACCCATGCGCACACACACCATAAAGTGTATATCTGCCCTAAAGGAAATGACCTGATGGACATAAAAGCCTTTTATTAAACCTGTTCTTTGGTTATAACACATAACCCCACCCTAAATGACATACACACACACACACACGCACACACACGAGCATCACAGTGTAGACTAGACACTTTAAAAGGGAAATGTATTCCCACAGAGGCGGACACTGGGATATGAGTGTGTGTGTGACAGAGACTGCACCTCTGGTGAAAAGGTCTCCCATTTGTAGATGCATAGCTGTAACCCCTAGAGATTCTTTACATAAATACAAATGCAACCCCCACCGTCAAGAGCTTTTGTCAATAGAGGCCTTTCATCCATTGCCACGTGGCATGTTAGGATGGGGGGGGGGGGGGGGTTGTATTGGGGAAGGGGGAGTCAGAAGGAGAGAAAAAGAAGGCAAGAAGTAGGGGGGGAATTTATTGTTTACCCTATTTCATTACTAAAAAGTCACATTTACATATGTTTCTTAACCCTTGTGTGAACGTAACCAAACTTAATTTTTTAACTTTATTAAGGTCAGTTTAATCAGGGACACCAAAAATGATTGTATATTCTTTTATACAAGTTATATTTTGACTAAAGTGGATTAGGTTGTAATCCATTCTTTGCTGCACTGTAGAATGAATATATTGAAGAATGAGCCGTATGTGTGTGAGTTGGTTGGCTTACAGAGAAACACACTAAAAGACCAATGGGCTACACAGCCACAAACATTTCATGCCATTTTTTGAAAAATTATATTAATTCTAATAATTTTTCTGTATATATGCATGCACATAGAATGAACGAAGTCAATAAAGACTTAATGTGTGTGTGTGAGACTATGTATATTCAGGTATAGGAGGATAACTCTTGGCACTTGTCTTTTCTAGGGAATTCAGGGACCGCCAGGAAAACCAGGGGCACCAGGAAAACGGGGACCACAGGTGTGTGTGTGTGCGTGTGTGTGTGTGCGTGTGCATGTATGCTTTTTCTCAAAAGCCTAACCCCAGATATAAACAGGAAAAGGTGTGAGTATAAAAATGTTGTTTATAAAATAGCATCACATTAAATGTCTCACATTTTTATAGTGTGTTAATTTTCTCCAATTTGAAATTGCCAGGCAGAATTTGGGATCTGTGTGACCCAGACATCTTCTTAATATGACATTTAAGTGATATAAACATAATATTGTTTTATATGAAGGATACACGCTTCCACATGTATAGGAAATTCCTCCACGTCTTTACAGATGGACACATGTCAGTGGTTTACCCTTTCTTAGCTTTAGCCATAGACTTTATAAATTGAACTGGACAAACCCTCAGTGACGTCACCCATAGGTTTACTGAAGAGCGGTTTTGAAACTCAGTTGTGGTAGCTCTGATCAACGCTATCTTAATTTCACCTAAACCTCAGTTACATCAGTCCAAAAATGGGCATATGGGACTAGCAAACAGAACATGGCTATGGTTGGAACCCAATTACTTACCTCAATTTAGCACAAGCTAGCTAGTTTAGCTTAAACGTGTACCTTTGCATTTAATTGAATTCTGTTAACCATATGCTAATCAACTCCTACATTTATGCTTAATGGGTTTTGCGAATGCACTCCTTGCAAGAACTGTTCCAGAACAGCTGACCTTTGTGACTTAAAATAACAACTGACTGTTGTTGTTACCTAATGCCATATGTGTTATTTTACTGTTTTGAAATCCCCAGTATTGTTCTATAATGTAGAAAAATAAATCCAAAGTTGTGGTCAAACTTTTAACCAGTACTATAAGTTTAACTACTCCATTTAGCTGGCAAAATGATTAATTTTATGGCCCCTGTTAAAAGTTATTATGAATGGGATATCTAGCTACTGAGATCAAAACTTTTTTGTTTATTTTGTACACTGTACCTGTTTATTTCTGTTGACGAGTTGGCCATTTTAACATGGGATTCTATGGGGATTGACTCGCTTTTGGAGCTGGCTCCTAGTGGGCAATCAAGGAACTGCAGTGGTAGGTCCTTAGTTTCAGCACCTTAGTTTTCAGGTGTTTAAAGAAAATGTGTAAAAGTTCCCCTAGGTCGTCCTAGACAAAGAGAAACACAGACAGCTCACTGTCTAATGTGGTTCACAGATAGGGAAGAGGCAGATGCATTGGCACATAATCGGTAAAGTTATGGTCAAAAAGTATAAAGATAACATACTTTGACATGTATTAAAGTTCTCCCTGTGCACAAAACAGGTGATTTCACAAATTTGTTCAAGCCTCTGTGGCTGAAGAGTTGTGCTAATTACTAAAACAAAGTAAAAAACTGGCTATGTGAAAATGGGTCATGTCCTGACCTAAACCCAATAGAAAACTAGACGTAGCAGTCAATAAACTGTCTTCTGTACGTGATCTTCAGGAAGTGATCAAGTAAGCGTGAAGACGTGCAAGTGGCTGCAGATGTCTTTTTGACTCTATGCCCAGCCAGATCTAGTAGGTTATGAAGAATAAAGTACCTCATACTAAATATTGATTATTGTTTAGCAATTTCATTACATAAAATAACAAATTATTGTTAATATCTTTGTTGTCATTATTAAGAATTTAAGTAAAATTAAAGTTTAAATACCATGGTAATTATTTTTCAGATTTCTTTAAGGTGAGGAATGTTTCTGACTTTTACACAAAAAACAGTGGTCCCAAGTGGCTCCAACTTGGTCTTGATGCTGAGAATTTTGCAGAATTTTCTATGAATATGAAGGGAAGAGAAGATATAATGTGACTTTAGCTCGAGTCTGAATGATTCTCATCCCTAGTAGTGTAAAGAATAAAACTACTAAGTAATTATTTTCCACAGTAGAGTACAACAGAAATTGCAGTATTCATTATGTAATTACTTTTGTGTATGTGTGTATCCACCTAAAACTAAATAATTACTATCATGCCATTAAATGATTCCAATTATGAAACATTTAGTTGAGAGAGATAGGAGATCAAAAGTTTCAGTGTTTGGCCCCTATATGCAAGCATGGCCACAAACACGTGACGCACAGTTCAGGGTCTCACCCTTGACCTTTGGCTAAGACACATGTGGGTGTGATGTGTTTCATTAGCAACTGTTGCTAGGGTGAACTCATACACCCATGTGTTGAGACCAGGGGTCATACTAGGCTGTGTCATCCTTTGCGTATGCGTGTTTACTGGTTTGTTTGTGTGTATGTGTCGCCTATGTGTGTGTATGACGTTTCAGTATGAAAGGAGCCTTGTCTAAGTGGAGATTTTTTTTTATACATGCACACTTACACATAAGTTCATGGTCACACAGTTTGCCATGTCTAAGCTTTATTTGTCATGACCATGACCTCTTGTTTGAGGTCATTCAGGATCACTAGGTCAGAGGTCATAGGTTTCAGTGTTTCAACCTTGCTTGGACTTGGATGTAACCAGAAAATTTGTACATTTGTGTCTGAACTTCTTGCCACTTTACCTCTGTTGCAGGGACCACCTGGGCCACATGGTAATCCAGGAA